>CM053026.1:13516896-13537666 GCA_028564925.1 Lithobates sylvaticus | reverse complement strand
CCCAACCCCTGAAAAACAACCCCCCCACACCATAATCCCCCCTCCACCAAGTGATTTGGACCAGTACACAAAGCAAGGTCCATAAAGACATGGATGAGCGAGTTTGGGGTGGAGGAACTTGACTGGGATGCCATTAAAGTTCATGCTTCATACTTTTGACAATATAGTGTATGTTGGTTGGTGTTGGTGACAATATTAGGTTTGAACTGTAATATATGTTTTGTAACATTTTTCGTTTTGTAGAATTCTTACAAATGTAAAAACTGTTGTATATAAATGTAAAAAAATGCAAAGTGTTGGACATCGTCATAGGACTAATAGTAAGATAATGGATAAGGGAGGGTGTGTGCCACGTGCTGATGTCTCAGTACTGACCTCATGTTGGAGTCCTCTGGGTTTAGGGGTTCCCGACAGTGGCGTCACTAGGGTTGGTGTCACCCGGTGCGGAAAAAATTGGTGTCACCCCCCCCCCCCTCTACCAACTATAGTCCCCCCCCTCAGTACAGACCCCCCCTTCACAAACTACAGACCCCCGCCATTAAGTACAGACCCCCTCTCTCAGTATAGACCCCCCACTAAGCACAGATCCCCCTCCCTCAGTACAGACCCCCTCACCAAGTACAGACCCCCTCCATCAGTATAGACCCTCCCCCACTACATACAGACCCCCCTCCCGCAGTACAGACCCCCCTCAATAAGTATAGACCCCCCTTAGTGCAGACTCCCCTACATCAGTGCAGACCCCCCTTTCATCAGTGCAGATCCCCCTAGGTGCAGACCACCCCCCCTCCGTCAGTGCAGACCCCCCTTTCATCAGTGCAGATCCCCCTCAGTGCAGACCACCCCCCCCCCTCCATCAGTGCAAACCCCCCTCGGTGCAGACCCCCCTTCATCAGTGAAGATCCCCCTCAGTGCAGACCACCCCCCCTCCATCAGTGCAAACACCCCTCAGTGCAGACCCCCCCTTCATCAGTGCAGACCACCCCCCCTCCATCAGTGCAGACCCCCCTCAGTGCAGACCCCCCCTTCATCAGTGCAGATCCCCCTCGGTGCAGACCACCCCCCCTCCATCAGTGCAAACCCCCCTCAGTGCAGACCCCCCCTTCATCAGTGCAGATCCCCCACAGTGCAGACCACCCCCCTCCATCAGTGCAGACCCCCCTCAGTGCAGACCCCCCTTCATCAGTGCAGACCCCCCTCAGTGCAGATCACCCCTTCATCAGTGCAGATCCCCCTCAGTGCAGACCACCCCCCCTCCATCAGTGCAGACCCCTCTCAGTGCAGACCAACCCCCCTCCATCAGTGCAGACCCCCCCTCAGTGCAGACCCCCCTCCATCAGTGCAGACCCCCCTCAGTGCAGACCCCCTTCATCAGTGCCGACCCCCCTTTCATCAGTGCAGATCCCCCTCAGTGCAGACCACCCTCAGTGCAGACCCCCCCCCCCTTCATCAGTGCAGACCCCCCTTCATCAGTGCAGATCCCCCTCAGTGCAGACCACCCTCAGTGCAGACCACCCTCAGTGCAGACCCCCCCCTTCATCAGTGCAGACCCCCCTTCATCAGTGCAGATCCCCCTCAGTGCAGACCCCCCTTCATTAGTGCAGATCCCTATCAGTGAAGACCACCCCCCCATCAGTGCAGACCCCACCACCATCAGTGCCGACCACCACCTCTCCATCAGTGCAGACTCACCTCAGTGCAGAGTGCAGACCACCCCCCTCCATCAGCGCAAACCCCCCTCTCCCCTCCCATAGCGGCCCTCAGCACATGTCCATTTTCAATTATATTAAACTTTACAGTACTCAGAACAGCGCAGGATACAGCATTGTGTCCCTTGGACTCCCTCCTCCCTCTCACACAGTGGAGTGGACATGAAGCCGCCTCCCCCTGCCGTAAACAGAGAGGAGGGGAGGTGTCTTCAGTCCGCTCCGCTGTGTGAGACAGCCCGCGAGACACGAGAGATCAGTGTAGGGGTGAGGACCGTGCGGCGTTAGTGGTGCCGCTGCCCACAGGTGTCACCCCTCTGGCGGGGGTGCCACCCAGTGCGTCCCGCACCCCCCGCTCCCCCCCTAGCAACGCCACTGGTTCCCGATGAGTCCTGATATATAACTGAAGAGGTGACTGCATTACACACATATACTGTATATATTCTGTTGGAAGTTTATTGATTGGTAGAGGAAAAAATATTTTACAAAGCTGGAATTTTTCATATGCTAATAATCACTATCAATAAAACAATTATGTATATATCCATTTAATCTCAAATCTTACTGCTTGGGCTACCAAATAAATCTGAACTCCAGCAAATATAATCTAAATCCATTCCTCATGTGTCTTCTTGAATCTGAGCTTTGTGTATTTCTTCCAGATCTGTGCAGGAATCCAGTGTGAGACTTCCTGTAATAAAGACCGCCCTCTCCTTGTGCTGGGGGGGGGCGGTCTTGTCTCCACCCCTCCTATAATTTTCTCTGCAGACAGCCTGTAGTGGGTGGAGCCTGATAGGCCCCTCCCACAGCTCTGCTCTCTGCACATGGCAATGTACAGTACAGTGATGTTGTGACTGCTACGTTTACAAGGAAGTATCTGGGCTTACAAAGGCATTTAAAGTGATTATAAAGGTTGTCTTTTAAAAAAAATGCTCTTCTTTTTGGGTCCCCAATCGGTTGTCCTGGTTCCTCCCCCCTACCGAGTGCCCCCAATAGCAAGCCTCTTGCTATGGGGCACTCGAGCAGGCTCCTGTGAATGGCACTCTCCTCATTGGCTCGCTGGCTGTGATTGACAGTAGCAGGAGCCAACGGCTCTGGCTGCTGTGGGACCCAATCAGGAGAGAGCGGCCCGAGAGAGCCTCTGCTCCCATGCACATCGCTGGATCAAGATGGGGCATTAAGGTAAATAAACCTTCTGCCTTTAGAACCACTTTAACCGATTGCCGACCAGCCGCTGCAATTATAATGCATCAGGTTGGCTCGGCTGCGCAAATCACCGTAGGTGTGCGTCAGTCCATTCAATCGCTATAGCAGGCCCCGCAGAGCAATAACAATAACAAAACAAGTATCTAGGCAGGTTAATCAGCATGACATGTTTTCCTTACTCTGTGCCACTTTGCTTTCTCCCATACTGGAGGGGGGAAGCCATCATTAATCTGAAGCGGAGCTTTCACAAGTTGCTCCACGGGGGCGAGGGCTGATCTCTCTCTGTTGTGTTCAGTGGAGAGGGGAGGGGTCTCCAATCCCTGCAGCCACTGAAGAGAGAAGCTGATTGGCTGCCCTCTCCTCTCCACTGAACACAAGGGGAAACAATACTCGTGACAACGGCAGTGGCCATCTTTGTGTAGCCCGCTGCCGTTTTTAGCCCAAAACATTCCCGATTTTCCTGGGACAAAACCAAAATCCCGGGAAAATTATCGGGACAAGCTTAATTCGGGACAAGGGTCCAAAAACCGGGATTGTCCCGGGAAAATCGGGACTGTTGGCAAGTATGTGCTAGTTTCCACTTGGCCGGGGGTGTCGCTGTCACCATCGGTAAGTGTTGAAAATGCAACAGGCTAAATGCAATGGGTACCCCTTTTACTCAGAAACAGCCCAGAGGGAGTGGTCTACCCTCTGAGCATTCTGGGTAAGGGTACTTAAGGTACAGATGCCATTTTTTTGGGTTCGTTATCCCGACCTCATGGCCCTCCTGGCCTAGGGTGTGTGCTGCCTTACATAATGTCTCGGGGGCCGGCTGGCCTGAGGCTTCACAACTGAAAAGTAGGCCCAGAAGCTCTGGGGCCTACCGATCCAGGGGTGGTCCTGTGCTGTCTTGCCTGAGGGAAGAAGCCACGCAACTGGAGGATCCAAGGGAGGACTTTTTCGGGAGAGGACCGAGCAACAACTCAGTTGGAGGACGCATCCTGGGTTACCTACTACACAGTACCGGCGGGTCGGCTGAAAGAAACAGGTACTGTGTGACAGCTCTTTAACCACTTCAGCCCCGGACCAATTGGCAGCCAAAGGACCAGGCCCCTTTTTGCGATTCGGCACTGCGTCGCTTTAACTGACAATTGCGCGGTCGTGTGACGTGGCTCCAAAACAAAATTGGCGTCCTTTTTTCCCACAAATAGAGCTTTCTTTTGGTGGTATTTGATCGCCCCTGCGGTTTTTATTTTTTGCGCTATAAACAAAAATAGAGCGATAATTTTGAAAACAATGCAATATTTTTTGCTTTTTGCTATAATAAATATCCCCAAAAAATATATAAAAAAACATATTTTTTCCTCAGTTTAGGCCGATACGTATTCTTCTACATATTTTTGGTATAAAAAAAAAAAAATCGCAATTAGCGATTATTATTTGGTTTGCGCAAAAGTTATAGCGTTTACAAAATAGGGGATAGTTTTATAGCATTTTTATTAATATTTTTTTTTTTTACTAGTAATGGCGGCGATCAGCGATTTTTATTGTGACTGCGACATTATGGCGGACACATCGGACATTTTTGACACATTTTTGGGACCATTGTCATTTATACAGAAATCAGTGCTATTTAAATGCATTGATTCCTGTATAAATGACAGTTGTAGTGAAAGAGTTAACCACTAGGGGGAGGGGAGGGGTTATGGATTGTGACGTGTGTGTGTTTTTTTTTACATTAGGGGGCGGGGCTGATGTCTGACATCATTGATCGGCTTTCCCGATGACAGGGAACAGCCAATCAATGACATGCAGTGTAGGAAGCGCGGGGAGAGGTTTGTTTACACAGACCTCTCCCCGTTCTTCAGCTCTGTGACCCGATCGCGGGACACCAGCGGTGATCGGGTCCGCTGGTCCCGCGGCCGGGGTCACGGAGCTCCCGACTGGGTCGCGCGCGGGCAGGCAATTAAAGGGCCACGTACAGGTACGTGATTTTGCCTGCCTGTGCCATTTTGCCGCAGTATATCTGCGTTAGGCGGTCGGGAAGCGGTTAATTTTGCAACAAGAAGCTGGTTGTGCATTCCTGTGGCAGAGGATTGCCCAACTACTTTCACTAAAATTAACAAGTCTGTGGCAGAGACTTTGACCGAGCATCTCATCGGCTGCTAGGCCAGGAGAGAGGCCTATCCGGTGGTTGCTGGATCCAGCCTGTGGAAGTTGTTGTCCTCTGGATCAAGAAAATACCTCCAACCTGCAAAACTACAAGGTACCTGAATTCCCCTTTACCCCATACCCCTCTATTGCAATTTTTGTGTGTTTTTGTCAAATAAATCTTCAGAAAAAGGACTACCGTATATACTCGAGTATAAGCCGAGTTTTTCAGCACATTTTTTTGTGCTGAAAGTGCCCCCCCCTAGGCTTATACTCGAGTCAAGCACTTTTCTGCAGCAGAGAATGACATTTTCTGACCCGACTTTGGGGCCCCTTATCTAGGGGCCTTTTGTTGCTAGGAACCCCATATTTGATGTGCAAACCCAGTGGAGCCAACACTACAACATATCCAAAGGGGTTCCTAGCTCTAAGTGGCCCGAGATACGGGGCCCCAAAGTCGGTTCGGAAAATGTCGTTCTCTGCTGCAGAAAAGTGCTTGACATCTTCCGAACCGACTTTGGGGCCCCGTATCTCAGGGCCCCTTGGTAATAGGAACCCCATCTGGATATGTTATAGTGCTCGTGCAACTGAGTTTGCGTGCCAAATTTGGGGTTCCTAGCACCAAGTGGCCCCAAGATACGGGGCCCCAAAGTCGGTCAACTGTGTCCATCTGCAGCAATGTTATTTCAGGACCGTTTGGATCCAGAGACCCCAAATTTTGTCTGCAGCTATGGGCGCATCTAGGAACCCTTAACTACCAAGTTTGAAGTTTGGGGGACCTATTGCTGCAAATGGTCACAGGGAGGCTGCAAATGGGCACAGTGAGGCTGCAAATGGCACAGTGAGGCTGCAAATGGGCACAGTGAGGCTGCAAATGGGCACAGTGAGGCATGCAAATGGGCACAGTGAGGCTGCAAATGGGCACAGTGAGGCTGCAAATGGGCACAGTGAGGCATGCAAATGGGCACAGGGAGGCTGCAAATGGGCACAGTGAGGCATGCAAATGGTCACAGGGAGGCTGCAAATGGTCACAGTGAGGCTGCAAATGGGCACAGGGAGGCTGAAAATGGGCACAGGGAGGCTGCAAATGGTCACAGGGAGGCTGCAAATGGGCACAGGGAGGCTGCAAATGGGCACAGGGAGGCTGCAAATGGTCACAGGGAGGCTGCAAATGGGCACAGTGAGGCATGCAAATGGTCACAGGGAGGCTGCAAATGGGCACAGGGAGGCTGCAAATGGGCACAGGGAGGCTGCAAATGGGCATTGTTGACTCTCTTTTCCACTTACAGTAGCTGCGCATTTCTCACCCTAGGCTTATACTCGAGTCAATACGTTTTTTTTCCATTTTTTTGTGGTAAAATGAGGTGCTTCGGCTTATATTCAGGTCGGCCTATACTCGAGTATATACGGTAAGTGTCGGAGCAATATTCTTTGACCACCCTTTTAACAGGACCCCTGAGACGGACACAGTGAACAGGTGAGGTAACGGTAAGCCCAACAAAAACCAGCAGCTCCTTCGGGGGTCAGTGCTACATATGTAAAAGGAAAGGTTTTTTCTGCCCAGAGTTCAGCTGTACTATAGCTTCACTATCACTAAAAAAAATTGTATTCTGCTAAGTGGTAAATCCTAGACATGTGCAATTCGTTTAGTTTTTTTTCGTCTTTCTTCGTTATTTTCGTTCGTGCGTTTTCGTACGAATCTGAATAACGAATCGTTCGAATCGTACGAATCTGAATAACGAATCGTTCGAATCGTACGAATCTGAATAACGAATCGTTCGAATCGTACGAATCTGAATAACGAATCGTTCGAATCGTACGAATCCGAAAAACAACGAAAATCCGAAAAAAACAAATTAGAAGCAACGAATGTACTAATGAAGAAAATCCGAAAAAACGAAAATGAACGAAAAAATTCGTACATTCGTAACTTTTTTTTTTGTTGTTGAATTGGTAATTTTCCCTTACAATGGCGCTGCTAAACGTGCTTCGAATGGATTGAACAAAAAAAAATTCGTACATTCGTAACTTTTTTTCGATTCGTAACTTTTTTTTTCGATTCGTAACTTTTTTTTTTTTTTTTTTTTTCGATTTGTAATTTTCCGTGTCTCTATTGAACAAAAAAATTCGTACATTCGTAACTTTTTTTTCGATTCGTAACTTTTTTTTTTTCGATTCGTAACTTTTTTTTTCGTTTTGTAATTTTCCGTGTCTCTATTGAACAAAAAAATTCGTACATTCGGAACTTTTTTTTCGATTCGTTTCATTTTTTTTTCGATTCGTAACTTTTTTTTTTTTTTTTTTTTTTTTCGATTTGTAATTTTCCGTGTCTCTATTGAACAAAAAAATTCGTACATTCGTAACTTTTTTTTTGATTCGTAACTTTTTTTTTTTTGATTCGTGACTTTTTTTTTTGATTCGTAAATTATTAAAATGTATTAATAGCATACACATTACATAAAATGATGGATTATGCTCCGATTACGAATGTTATGAACGTTACGAATAAATACGAATGCGTCCGAAAATTAAACTAACGAAAAAACGAATCAACGAAAAAATAACTCTTATGAATGTACGAATCGTTACGGATCCGAACACCGACGACTTACGAATGTACGAATCGTTACGAATCAACGGAAACTAAAAAAACGAAACTAAAAATAAAAGATTTTTTTCCGGAAACGAAAAAAACGAAACGAAAATAAACAAATTTTTTTGTTGTGCACATGTCTAGTAAATCCATGTAATGATAGCATTCAATATACAGAATATACAGGATATATTATCAGCATCCCATCCCATGTAAATGCCTCAACATATAAAAGGATAATACAAAAAGAGGTATAGTAAGCACACAAAGGTCTTCTATATAAGAATGAAGAGGAAGATATCACGGGGAAACGGTTTGGTGAGTCACAGCCCCGCCTCTCTCAAGGCCTTAAGAAATGCGCGCTGTGACTTGCTGAAATGCCGGCGGCGCCTCTCTCTCCGTCTCTCTAAAATGTTTATATATAAAATGCAAGTGTTTTAACCACTTCAGCCCCGGACCAATTGGCAGCCAAAGGACCAGGCCCCTTTTTGCGATTCGGCACTGCGTCGCTTTAACTGACAATTGCGCGGTCGTGCGACGTGGCTCCCAAACAAAATCGGCGTCCTTTTTTTCCCCACAAATAGAGCTTTCTTTTGGTGGTATTTGATCGCCCCTGCGGTTTTTATTTTTTGCGCTATAAACAAAAAAGAGCGTCAATTTTGAAAAATAACCCCCTTTTTTTTTTTTTTTTGCTATAATAAATATCCCCCAAAAATATATAAAAAAACTATTTTTTTCCTCAGTTTAGGCCGATACGTATTCTTCTACATATTTTTGGTAAAAAAAAATAAAAAAAAATCGCAATTAGCGATTATTGATTTGTTTGCGCAAAAGTTATAGCGTTTACAAAATAGGGGATAGTTTTACAGCATTTTTATTAATATTTTTTTTTTATTAGTAATGGCGGCGATCAGCGATTTTTATTGTGACTGCGACATTATGGCGGACACATCGGACATTTTTGACACATTTTTGGGACCATTGTCATTTATACAGCAATCAGTGCTATTTAAATGCATTGATTCCTGTGTAAATGACAGTTGTAGTGAAAGAGTTAACCACTAGGGGGAGGGGAGGGGTTATGGGCTCTGACGTGTGTGTTTTTTTACATTGGGGGGCGGGGCTGAGGTCTGACGTCATTGATCGGCTTTCCCGATGACCGGGAACAGCCAATCAGTGACAGGCAGTGTAGGAAGCGCGGGGAGAGGTTTGTTTACACAGACCTCTCCCCGTTCTTCAGCTCCGTGACCTGATCGCGGGACACCAGCGGCGAGATCGGGTCCGCTGGTCCCGCGGCCGTGGTCACGGAGCTCCCGACCGGGTTGCGAGCTCGCCGCTGGCGGCGTGCACGCGCCACACGGGCAGGCATTTAAAGGATCACGTACAGGTACGTGCTTTTGCCTGTCCGTGCCATTCTGCTGACGTATATATGCAGTGGGCGGTTGGGAAGCGGTTAAATATTTAAAAAAGTTTGGAAACTTTAAAAAAAAAAATAAAAGCCCATACAGCGCTTTGAAAAAGTATTCATACCCCTTGACATTTTCCAAATTTTTTCATGTTACGACCAAAAACGTAAATGTATTTTATTGGGATTTTATGTGATGGACCAACACAAAGTGGCACCTAATTGTGAAGTGGAAGGAAAATGATAAATGGTTTTAAATTTTTTTTTTTTACAAATAAATATGTGAAAAGTGGGGGGGGGGGGCATTTGTATTCAGCCCCCCTTTACTCCGATACCCCTAACAAAAATCTAAAGCAGGGGTCTCAAACTGGCGGCCCTCCAGCTGTTGCAGAACTACAAGTCCCATGAGGCATTGCAAGGCTGACAGTTACAAGCATGACTCCCACATGCAGAGGCATGATGGGACTTGTAGTTTTGCAACAGCTGGAGGGCCGCCAGTTTGAGACCCCCTGATCTAGAGGAACCAATTTTTTAACAGTAGCCTAAGGAGATTTTTAAGGGTAAAGGTTTGTCGCCATTCCACGAGCGGGCGCAATTTTGAAGCGTGACATGTTGGGTATCAATTTACTCGGCGTAACATTTTCTTTCACAATATTAAAAAAATAATAATTCTAAAAGCATAAATGCAGCTGCCCATAGCTTCTTGCGTGTATTGCTAAATCCTCATGACAAACAGAGGGAGGGGGGGGGGGTTACTAAGACTGGTGCACACAGATTCTGGGGTACAACTGTGCATAATAACCAATAAACTTCTAGGTTTTATTGTCAAGGCTTAATTGAACAAGCTGAAGCTACACCAGATCCTGTGTGTGCCAGTCTTAGTAGATCTCCTCCAGGGTATCTCTGTCCTATTACAGTACTATCTCATGCACAGTGCTGGATAACTAGGACTGCACTCCAGGCTGGTTGGGTAACAGCCGGAGGGTTTCCTCATCACCGCAGATCATTTCTTTAGGTCTCCGACACAAAGATAGACACAGCATAATCCTCAGGTGCCCCTGACTTTGCTGCAACACTCACCTGGAGATATCTCTATTAAGAACTATATATACCCGGGTATATGTGTACAATTCCACCAGAACTCCTATCCAGCCCTTTGCGTATAATACCTGTTTGTACGTTGGATGTATGTACAGTACTGTTATTAATCTCTTAAATAAATCTTGTATTATTTCCATTCTGGTGTGCATATATAGCCTTATGCCCCGTACACACGGTCGGAAATTCCGTTGGGAAAAGTCCAATCGGATTATGTTATCGGAAAATCCGATTGCATGTGGGCTCTAGCGGGCTTTTTCCGACGGAAAAAAAAAATTTAAGAGCAGGACCTAAAATTTTCCGAAAACAAAATCTGATCGGACTTTTTCCAATAGTGTGTATAGAATTTCGACGCACAAAGTGCCACGCATGCTCAGAATAAATTTGGGGACGAAAGCTATTGGCTGCTGGCCTCTATGTAGTACCGTCGTACGTGTTGTACGTCACCTCGTTCGGAACGATCAGATTTTTCAACAACTTTGTGCGGCCGTGTGTATGCAAGACTAGTTTCGGCCAAAATCCGTCGGAAAAAATCTGACGGTTTTTGTGGTCGGAATGATTACCTGTGTGTACAAGGCATTATAGTTGATATACAGTGGTGTGAAAAAGTGTTTGCCCCCTTCCTCATTTCCTGTTCCTTTGCATGTTTGTCACACTTAAGTGTTTCGGAACATCAAACCAATTTAAACAATAGTCAAGGACAACACAAGTAAACACAAAATGCAATTTGTAAATGAAGGTGTTTATTATTAAAGGTGAAAAAAAATCCAAACCATCATGGCCCGGTGTGAAAAAGTGATTGCCCCCCTTGTTAAAACATACTATAACTGTGGTTGTCCACACCTGAGTTCAATTTCTCTAGCCACACCCAGGCCTGATTATTGCCACACCTGTTCACAATCAAGGCATCACTTAAATAGGAGCTGCTTGACACAGTAAGGTCCACCAGAAGATCCTTAAAAGCTACACATCATGCCGAGACCCAAAGAAATTCAGGAACAATTGAGAAAGAAAGTAATTGAGATCTATCAGTCTGGAAAGGGTTATAAAGCCATTTCCAAAGCTTTGGGAATCCAGCGAACCACAGTGAGAGCCATTATCCACAAATGGCGAAGACATGGAACAGTGGTGAACCTTCCCAGGAGTGGCCGGCCGCCCAAAATTACCCCAAGAGCGCAGCGACGACTCATCCAAGAGGTCACAAAAGACCCCACAACAACGTCCAAGGAACTGCAGGCCTCACTTGCCTCAGTTAAGGTCAGCGTTCATGCCTCCACCATCAGGAAAAGACTGGGCAAAAATGGCCTGCATGGCAGAGTTCCAAGGAGAAAACCACTGCTGAGCAAAAAGAACATCAAAGCTCGTCTCAATTTCTCCACAACACATCTTGATGATCCCCAAGACTTTTGGGACAACATTCTGTGGACCGATGAGACAAAAGTGGAACTCTTTGGAAGGTGTGTGTCCAAGTATATCTGGCGTAGAAGGAACACTGCATTTCAGAAAAAGAACATTATACCAACAGTAAAATATGGTGGTGGTAGTGTGATGGTCTGGGGCTGTTTTGCTGCTTCAGGACCTGGAAGACTTGCCGTGATAAAAGGAACTATGAATTCTGCTGTCTACCAAGAGATCCTGAAGGAGAATGTCCGACCATCTGTTCGTGTACTCAAGCTGAAACGAACTTGGGTTCTGCAGCAGGACAATGATCCTAAACACACCAGCAAGTCCACCACCGAATGGCTGAAGAAAAACAAAATGAAGACTTTGGAGTGGCCTAGCCAAAGTCCAGACCTGAATCCTATTGAGATGTTGTGGTATGACCTTAAAAAGGCCGTTCATGCTCGAAAACCCTCTAATGTAACTGAATTAGGACAATTCTGCAAAGATGAGTGGGCCAAAATTCCTCCAGGACGCTGTAAAAGCCTCATTGCACGTTATCGCAAACGCTTGGTTGCAGTTGTTGCTGCTAAGGGTGGCCCAACCAGTTATTAGGTTTAGGGGGCAATCACTTTTTCACACAGGGCCATGATGGTTTGGATTTTTTTTCACCTTTAATAATAAACACCTTCATTTACAAATTGCATTTTGTGTTTACTTGTGTTGTCCTTGACTATTGTTTAAATTGGTTTGATGTTCCGAAACACTTAAGTGTGACAAACATGCAAAGGAACAGGAAATGAGGAAGGGGGCAAACACTTTTTCACACCACTGTATGCTGGTTGCGGTAGTTCCTCTGCTTAGTTTCCCCAGGAATGAAATCTCTGCTGTTATCGGAGGCCTGTCCCGGGTCGAGGCACTGCCAACTTTATTATCCAACCCGCTCTTCCACTTAGCGAAGGTTCTGGGTCTCTTATTAGGTTTAGTGTAACATCCTGTTTGGGGACCACCATTTGTCATACCACCATAAAAAAACAGGGCTACATCTCTAATCACTGATAGATTATTTAATGTAATTTCTTTTTCAGTGCAAACATGAATTTTTTGAACACAATGCTAAGCTATGTCTTAGGCACTGATGTTAGACGAGAAGCCCTGGCTCACAGTCTCTGCTCTAATTCACCCCAAAGGTGTTCTATCGGGTTGAGGTCAGGACTCTGTGCAGCCCAGTCAAGTTCCTCCACCCCAAACTCGCTCATCCACAGGTGACTGACCTCACAAATGCGCTTCTGGAAGAATGATCGAACATTCCCATAAACACTCTCCTAATCCTTGTGGATAGTCTTCCAGAAGAGTTGAAGCTGTTATAGCTGCAAAGGGTGGGCCCCCTGTGGGTTGGTCGGGTCACCTGCACTCCCCCCCCTCGGTCAGTCGGTTACCAGCCCCGTACTTACCCCGTCTATAGCATGGGCGACGGCTTCCCCTGCATCTCCTCCTTGGCTTTACCGCGGCCGTGTGTCTTCTCCCTCCTTATCCCTCCTAGGCCAATATCGCTTCTCCTTTTGGCCAATCGGGAAACGGGTCACAGGATCCGCTTCCTGATTGACCGGGAGGAGAATCAGTGTGACAATAGCGAATATTCATTCACTATTGTCACACAACTGGGTGGGCAGAGCATTGCGCCCAAGCCCACCCTTTTTTAAAGCCTATTAGAGCCTCTGGCTCTAATCACGTGCTTAAAAAAAAAAAAACATTGGAATCCATGTGTCCGGCGCCCCGCATGTAGATTATGGGCCAACGCCCCTGCATTAGGGGCCGCCACTGATTGAACCCTACGGACTAAGACTGGGATGCCATTAAAGTTCATGTGGGTGTAAAGGCAGGTGTCCCAATAGTTTTGGCAATGTCGTGTGTGTAACACCTGGGACTGTTACAGGTGCTATGTTCAAAAATGGCCACAAGATGGCATGTGTCAGGACTGAGTTATTTCAGAACACAGAAAGCTCTCCCAGAGAGTTCTGGTATTTGCATGCCACTGGAGGAAGTCTTCAAGTACTTTGGGTAAAACTGGAATACATTACCCAAGTACTACCATGGTGGGAGGGGTCTTTTAAAAAGGTAAATCGCGTGCACAGGACGGAGGGCAGGAGGACGTGCTGGAGTAGACAGGAGGTGAGAGCAAGGAAAGGCTGACCAGGCGCTGCCAAGAGAGAGAGGGACTATGTGGTCAAGTGACAACACCGCTGTGTGAAGGAAGTGGGACCCACAGGAGAGCCCCTTTCCAGTGGCGGCTGGTGAAGTTTTAGGATGGGGGGCCCGCCCCTCATTTTTGACCCCTCCCTCTTCTCATAAGCATCCCAGGACAGAGTATACATCTCCAGCATCACAGGACAGAGTATACAGCTCCAGCATCACAGGACAGAGTATACAGCCCCAGCATCACAGGACAGAGAGTATACAGCCCCAGCATCACAGGACAGAGTATACAGCCCCAGCATCACAGGACAGAGTATACAGCCCCAGCATCACAGGACAGAGTATACAGCCCCAGCATCACAGGACAGAGTATACAGCCCAGCATCACAGGACAGAGTATACAGCCCCAGCATCACAGGACAGAGTATACAGCCCAGCATCACAGGACAGAGTATACAGCCCCAGCATCACAGGACAGAGTATACAGCCCCAGCATCACAGGACAGAGTATACAGCCCCAGCATCACAGGACAGAGTATACAGCCCCAGCATCACAGGACAGAGTATACAGCCCCAGCATCACAGGACAGAGTATACAGGCCCAGCATCACAGGACAGAGTATACAGCCCCAGCATCACAGGACAGAGTATACAGCCCCAGCATCACAGGACAGAGTATACAGCCCCAGCATCACAGGACAGAGTATACAGCCCCAGCATCACAGGACAGAGTATACAGCCCCAGCATCACAGGACAGAGTATACAGCCCCAGCATCACAGGACAGAGTATACAGCCCCAGCATCACAGGACAGAGTATACAGCCCAGCATCACAGGACAGAGTATACAGCCCCAGCATCACAGGACAGAGTACATAGCTTCCAACTTTAGAACTTGAGGCTGATGTAAGCATGCGGCACGTCACACCAAAAAGTGGGTGTGGCCAGACTGTTATCAGTGGAGGGGGCTTATTGGGCATGGTTAAACAATATCAATCCCACCTACCACCATCCCTCTCCCCATCATTACACTTCCTCAACTCTACCCCCATTGTTACACAGGACCCCCTCCCTCATACTAACCCCATCATTAAACACAGAGGTTATTTGTTTAGGGTGGAGAGGCGGGGGGGGTGTTTAGGGTGGAGAGGCAGGGAGGGGGTTATTGTTTAGGGTGGAGAGGCAGGGAGGGGTTTATTGTTTAGGGTGGAGAGGTGGGGGGGGGGTTATTGTTTAGGGTGGAGAAGTGGGGGGGGGGGTTATTGTTTAGGGTGGAGAAGCATGGAGAGGGGTTATTGTTTAGGGTGAAAAGGCGGGGGTTATTGTTTAGGGTGAAGAAGCAGGGAGAGGAGCTACTGTTTAGGGTGGAGAGGCAGGGGGGGGTTATTGTTTAGGGTGGAGACGTGGGGAGGAGGTTATTGTTTAGGGTGGAGAAGTGGGGAGGGGGTTATTGTTTAGGGTGGTGAGGCAGAGAGGGGGTTATTGTTCAGGGTGGAGAGGCAGGGGGTGTTTAGAGTGGAGAGGCAGGGTTATTGTTTATGATGGAGAGGCAGGGAGGGGGTTATTGTTTTTACGGTGGAGAGGCAGGGAGGGGGTGTTGAGGGTGGAGAGGCAGGGAGGGGGTTATTCTTTAGGGTGGAGAGGCAGGGAGGGGGGTTATTGTTTAGGGTGGAGAGGCAGGGAGGGGGTTATTGTTTAGGGTGGAAAAGCTGGGAGGGTTTTTTTTAGGGCGGAGAGGCAGGGAGTGGGTGTTCAGGGTGGAGAAGCAAGGAGGGAGGTGTTTAGGGTGGAGATGCAGAGAGGAGGGGGAGTGTTTAGGGTGGAGAGGCAGGGAGGGGGGTTATTGTTTAGGGTGGAGAGGCAGGGGGGGGTTATTGTTTAGGGTGGAGAGGCAGGGAGGGGGGTTATTGTTTAGGGTGGAGAGGCAGGGGGTGTTTAGGGTGGTGATGCAGGTAGGAGGGGGGGTGTTTAGGGTGGAGATGGGGGTTTTGGTAGGGAGGGGGGGTTGTTTAGGGTGGAGAGGCAGGGGGTTATTGTTTAGGGTGGAGAGGGTGGAGAGGAGGGGGGGGGGTTATTGTTTAGGGTGGAGAGGCAGGGGGGGGGGTTGGTTAGGGTGGAGATGCAGAGAGGGGGGGTGTTTAGGGTGGAGAGGCAGGGGGGGGGTTATTGTTTAGGGTGGAGAGGCAGGGAGGGGGTTATTGTTTAGGGTGGAGAGGCAGGGAGGGGGGGTTATTGTTTATGGTGGAAAAGCAGGGAGGGGGGGTATTGTTTAGGGTGGAGAGGCAGGGAGGAGGGTTATTGTTTAGGGTGGAGAGGCAGGAGGGGGTTATTGTTTAGGGTGGAGATGCAGAGAGGAGGGTGTTTAGGGTGGAGAGGCAAGGAGGGTGGTGTTTAGGGTGGAGAGGCAAGGAGGGTGGTGTTTAGGGTGGAGAGGCAGGGAGGGGGTGTTTAGGGTTGAAATGTAGGGAGGGGTGTTTAGGGTGGAGAGGCAGGGGTGTTTAGGGTGGAGATGCAGAGAGGAGAGGGAGTGTTTAGGGTGGAGATGGAGGGGGGTGTTTAGGGTGGAGATGCAGGTAGGAGGGTGGGTTGTTTAGGGTGGAGAGGCGGGGGTTGTTTAGGGTGAAGAGGCAGAGAGTGGGGGTGTTTAGGATGGAGAGGCGGGGGTGTTTAGGGTGGAGATGCAGGTAGGAGGGGGGTTTTTAGGGTGGAGATGCAGGTAGGAGGGTGGGTTGTTTAGGGTGGAGAGGCGGGGGGATGTTTAGGGTGGAGATGCAGGGAGGAGGGGGGGGTGTTTAGGATGGAGAGGCAGGGGGTGTTTAGGTTTAGGGTGGAGATGCAGGGACGGGGTGTTTAGGGTGGAGATGCAGGGAAGGGGTGTTTAGGGTGGAGCGGCAGGGAGGGGGGGGGGGGTTATTGTTTAGGGTGGAGATGCAGGTAGGAGGGGGGTTTTTAGGGTGGAGATGCAGGTAAGAGGCTGGGTTGTTTAGGGTGGAGAGGCGGGGGGATGTTTAGGGTGGAGAGGCAGGGAGGAGGGTGTTTAGGGTGGTGAGGCAGGGAGAGGGGGTGTTTAAGGTGGAGAGGCAGGGAGTGGGTGTTTAGGGTGGTGAGGCAGGGGGGCGTGTTTAGGGTGGAGAGGCAGGGGGAGTGTTTAGGGTGGAGAGGAAGGGAGTGGGTGTTTAGGGTGGAGATGCAGGGAGGAGGGTGTTTAGGGTGGTGAGGCAGGGAGAGGGGGTGTTTAGGGTGGAGAGGCAGGGGGCGTGTTTAGGGTGGAGAGGCAGGGGGAGTGTTTAGGGTGGAGAGGAAGGGAGGGGGGTGTTTAGGGTGGAAAGGCAGGGGGCGTGTTTAAGGTGGAGAGGCAGGGAGGGAGGTGTTTAGGGTGGAGATGCAGGGAGGGGGTTGTTTAGGTTTAGGGTGGAGAGGCAGGGAGGGGGGTGTTTAGGGTGGAAAGGCAGGGGGCGTGTTTAGGGTGGAGAGGCAGGGAGGAGGGTGTTTAGGGTGGTGAGGCAGGGAGAGGTGGTGTTTAGGGTGGAGAGGCAGGGGGCGTGTTTAGGGTGGAGAGGCAGGGAGGGCAGTGATTAGTGTGGAGATGCAGGGAGGGAGGGTGTTTTGGGTGGAGAGGCGGGGAGGGTTGTTTAGGTTGGAGAGGAAGGGAGGGGGGGTTTAGGGTGGAGAGGCAGGGAGGGGGTGTTTAGGGTGGAGAGGCAGGGAGGGGGGTGTTTAGGGTGGTGAGGCAGGGAGAGGGGGTGTTTAGGGTGGAGAGGCAGGGGGGCGTGTTTAGGGTGGAGAGGCAGGGAGGGGGGTGTTTAGGGTGGAGAGGCAGGGAGGGGGGTGTTTAGGGTGGAGAGGCAGGGAGGGGGGTGTTTAGGGTGGTGAGGCAGGGAGAGGGGGTGTTTAGGGTGGAGAGGCAGGGGGGCGTGTTTAGGGTGGAGAGGCAGGGAGGAGGGTGTTTTGGGTGGAGAGGCAGGGGGCGTGTTTAGGGTGGAGAGGCAGGGGGGCGTGTTTAGGGTGGAGAGGCAGGGGGGCGTGTTTAGGGTGGAGAGGCAGGGGGGGGTGTTTAGGGTGGAGAGGCAGGGAGGGCAGTGATTAGTGTGGAGATGCAGGGAGGGAGGGTGTTTTGGGTGGAGAGGTCCATAGTTCCAGTCCTCGAATGCCTGTACCCACACAGTACCCCAAACAAATTGTTTCAAACAGAGCACTCACCCAGCCAACCTCTGCCTCTCTCATAGAACATATCTGCCGCTGGGGAGAGGCCTGGGCTGGCCCTCCTCCCTGGAGTCTTTTCAGCCGCTGGAGAGAAGACAGGGTGACTGGGCTCAGTCTGTCATGCTGTTGGGCATATGGGCCTACTGCCCAGCATCCCTGGGGTATACAGGTGGAGACTGAATTCCCATCCACCTTTACAGGAAATCTGTCCTGTGTCAGTTGAGGGCAGAGGCCAGCAGCGCTCTGTTCCGTTGCCAGCAGTTCAGCTGGGCGTAGGAGCTTCCCTACATCATCTGCTCCAGCTAACTGTTGGGGAGAGAGGCCGACTGCCCCAGCTCCCTGGAACTCCGCAGCTGTTACCGGTGCTGGGCAGAGGTTGGTAGCACTCTGCCCGGTTGCCAGCACTTCTGCTGGTTTTCTGTTAGTGGAGACCACAGGCCCATCCACTGACACCAGATCAAGCTGCAGATGTGAAGTGCAGATTGCATTCTCCCCTTGGGTCCTGAGCTGCTGCTCGGGAGTGACCACCACCTCCTCACCCTGGGCCTCCAGAACTGCCACAGGTGTGGGACAGAGGTCTTGGACCCTCTGTTCTGTTACCAGATCTTCAGCTGGAGAAGTTTGTTGTAACTCCATAGGTGCTGCTGGCAGAAAATCACATGTCCCTGTCAGTGTTGTGGGAGAAGGGCCGACTACCTTTTCTCTCAAGAAGGGCGAAGCCACTGTTGGTGCTGGGCAGAAGTTAGCAGAGTTCTGCCCTGTTGTCAGCACTTCAGGTTTGGGGACGACAATCTCCGGAGTTTCCACTGCCGATTCTCTGGCATGCTGCTGAACGTGTTCTAGCAGTTTCCTGTATGCCCTTTCCAGATGCTGTTCCTTCCTTAGCAAATGGCCCAGATCAGGTTTAAGCTCTGAGACCCCTGCAAGACCGAGCATAGCCTCTCTATATTCTCGCAGGTCCTCAAGGGTAGGTTCCCCTTCATCGCCAAACACAAAACGATCTGTAAGGCTCTCCCACAGCAATCCAGGGCCTCCAAAGTCATATCCCTCCGGAGAGCATTCTGTTGTCTCCCCTAAATATCCCTGCTCTGCGTGCCATTGCAGAGCCCGATAATGATTGTCCAGCTCTATCTCCTGCTGGATCAGCCTGTCCAACTCAGTCACCCATTGCTCCTGGGGCCGCTCTCCCAGGAATGCCATCCGCAATGCCCGTTGGTCACTGGCCCGTTGCTCTTGGGTTGGAAAGCACTTGCCCTGTTTTATACCAGCGAGCTGGAGGGCTCCAATCCACAGCTCTACCCGAATCTGCTGCCTGAGCTCCAGGTATTCATCCTCAGACACAGTCCTGGTGTATGCTGAAAGGATGATCCGCAGCAGCCCCGGGAACTCTGATGCCAGATCCATATCTCCGCTGGGGTGACCGAAGTCTTCTATCCTGATCTCGGATCCCAGTGGAAGTTTGGATGTCCCAGACTGCAGGAAGCACGATCCCACTGCTTGCCAACAATGTGACGGAACGTCCCTACACTCCTCTTGAGTGTGTTCGTCATATATCACTTCCTTCCAGTCTGGATACGGATATCAGATATTCCAACCGCTCCCAAGCACCAAACGAGACGACACTTGCTTAGTTGCTCAACATGGACTGTTTTATTACAAAGCCAAACTCACATTTATATACAGTAGGAGAGGAGATCCCCCTCCTGCTCATATTACTCCAACAATACACTTGTAACAACTTAACATAAACTAATTAACTAATCCCTTTAAGCAGCCGATGTGACTCATCAGGATTTCACTACAAGTCAGACTTGTTGTCACTGAGCTAAACACAGTTGATTATAAATGATCATAATTACCACCACAAGACATTTCATCACAATAGCAGGAGACCACCAGTAACAGACGGACCGTCTCCTGCATTCTACAGAGGACAATTTGATCAGCTCTCTCAATTAACATCTTGAGTTCATAACACTAGCATCTGAGAGTGTATGTCCCAACAGCATGAGACCACACACATTATATATACACCTATATACAGCATTGAATCTGACTAGGGGTTGGGGTTCTCCTTCACCCTGTGCCCCTTAAAATCCAGGGCCCATAATCGGTTGGCAGGAGGCTCGCATTTAGTCCTCTCAAAAAGCCTGTGTCCCGGCTAGGTCTGTCACATTTCTCCCCTTTCGGCAGGAGACTAACACAGGAGGAGACCCCAGACAGGTTGACTCCGAAGTTAGTCCATAGTTCCAGTCCCCTAATGCTGGTACCCACACAGTACCCCAAACAAATTGTTTCAAACAGAGCACTCACCCAGCCAACCTCTGCCTCTCTCAAAGAACATATCTGCCGCTGGGGAGAGGCCTGGACTGGCCCTCCTCCCTGGAGTCTTTTCAGCTGCTGGAGAGAAGACAGGGTGACTGGGTTCAGTCTGTCATGCTGTTGGGCATATGGGCCTACTGCCCAGCATCCCTGGGGTATACAGGTGGAGACTGAATTCCCAACCACCTTTACAGGAAATCTGTGTCAGTTGAGGGCAGAGGCCAGCAGCGCTCTGTTCCGTTGCCAGCAGTTCAGCTGGGCGTAGGAGCTTCCCTACATCATCTGCTCCAGCTAACTGTTGGGGAGAGAGGCCGACTGCCCCAGCTCCCTGGAACTCCGCAGCTGTTACCGGTGCTGGGCAGAGGTTGGTAGCAGGGGTTCTCCTTCACCATGTGCCCCTTAAAATTCAGGGCCCATAATCGGTTGGCAGGAGGCTCGCATTTAGTCCTCTCAAAAAGCCTGTGTCCCGGCTAGGTCTGTCACACTTACCAAAGAGATTGAACCAAAACAGGTATACACCTAATGAGTCAAT
>CM053026.1:13484405-13516426 GCA_028564925.1 Lithobates sylvaticus | reverse complement strand
CACAGTGAGGCATGCAAATGGGCACAGTGAGGCATGCAAATGGGCACAGTGAGGCTGGAAATGGGCACAGTGAGGCTGGAAATGGGCACAGTGAGGCATGCCAATGGGCACAGTGAGGCTGCAAAAGGGCACAGTGAGGCTACAAATGGGCACAGTGAGGCTACAAATGGGCACAGTGAGGCTGCAAATGGGCACAGTGAGGCTGCAAATGGGCATTGTTGACCCTCTTTTCCACTTACAGTAGCTGCGCATTTCTCACCCTAGGCTTATACTCGAGTCAATACGTTTTCCCAGTTTCTTGTGGTAAAATGAGGTGCGAATTAACGTAACATAACGACTATAACCGAACAAAATTCTGTATTTTACGAATCGAAACTAAACAAAATTTCCCCCTGCGCACAAGTCTATCCGGCGCCATCACTTCCGGTTTCTCATCCCGTGTTTGGGCTCCTATATTAACAAATGAAAGGCACTGCGAGTGCAGCACACATTTTTTTTTCACATATGCAGCCCCCTTTTCTGATGTGTGTGATGCATCCCTTTCCTTCTTTATATTCTGAAAAATCAATAAAAAGATTGAAAAGGTAAAGAGCGATCTCCGGCGTTGCTGGGTGGAAGTTTAGCGCAGATTCCCCGGCGAGGAGGGGGGGGGGCGTCAGATGAGAAGGAATAGAGATGGCGTTTCATGTGACATTTAGAGAGACGCGTCCCTAGACGGGGGGGGGACACTGTCCGCCCACACAGGGCCCGGCTTTCCGCGTTGCGTCTGCTCAGCTGTCTGGCGGTGTGTGTGACTGCGGGGGCGTGCGATTATTACCTCCTTCATTAGATGGATGGGAACCGCCGCGTCAGGCTCACATCCGCACGCTTGTCTGGGACAAATAAATTAATTGTTTCCTTCAAAAGGCGACAACGTGAGCCAAGATTTCACAACCGGTGGAGAGACTCTAATTATCCAAAACATTCTGGAGATTGCGAGAGCACCGCTACCGCAAACTGAGAACTTTCTTCTCTCCTTCCGATCGGTTAAAGGGGGCTGTTCATCCCAGCAGTGTCACCCAACGCAGTCCCAACGCACAGACCAGGCCACTCGCCTTATCTCCTGGCATTTGGGTGTGTGCTGGAAAATGCAGACATTTCAATAACGTTAGGCAACGTACAACGACAACATACACCAGAAGATGCACTTTATAAGTGCAGGACTCTAATGCCGCGTACACACGATCGGATTTTCCAACGGGAAATGTGTGATGACAGGCTGTTGCCAGAAAATCCGACATCAGGACAATTGTTGTCGGACTTTCCGAGGACAAATGTTGGATGGCAGGCTTTTAAAATTTTCCGTGGACAAATGTCTGTGGGATTTTACGAGCGTGTGTACACAAGTCCGTCGGACAAACATGCATGCTCGGAAGCAAGGACGAGCCGGAAGCGGTCGGTCTTGTAAAACTAGCGTTCATAATGGAGATTTAACATTCGTGACGCGGCAAATTATGAAATCTGGAAATGCCGCGCACAATTCTCTTCTTCTTTAACCACTTCCCGCCCGGCCTATAGCAGAATGACGGCCGGGCGGTGGTTTCGTTATCCTGACTGGGCGTCGTATGACGTCCTTCAGGATAACATGCCACGAACGCCCGTGGGGGCGCGCATCGCGGCGATCGTTGGTGCAGCGTGTCAGTCTGACACACCGCTACACTGATCTCGGTACCATGTGATCAGCTGTGTCCAATCACGGCTGATCACGATATCAACAGGAAAAGCCGATCAGATGCGAGTAGAGGAGAGCCAATCAGCGGCTCTCCTGTCAGGGGGGGGGGGGTCTGCGCTGATTTTTTATCAGTGCAGCCCCCCCTCAGATGCCCACACTGGACCACCAGGGACTCCACTAGGACCACCAGGGAAGTGGGCAACATGTGGATGGCCAGGTATGTACATCCACATGTGCAAATGATGCCCAATCTGTGCCAGTCAGTGCCCACAAATGGGCACTGACTGGCACCATCATGTACCAATCAGTGTCATCAGTGCCACCCATCACCCAGCAATGCCACCCATCAGTGTCATCAGTGCCACCCATCAGTGCCCAGCAGTGCCACCTATCAGTGCCCATCCGTGCCCACCTATCAGTGCCCATCAGTGCCCATCCATGCCACCTATCCGTGCCACCCATAAGTGCCACCTATGAGTGCCTATCAGTGCCACCTATGAGTGCCCATCAGTGCTGCATACCAGTGCCACCTATCAGTGCCACCTATCCGTGCCCAGTGCCGCCTATCAGTGCCCATCATCAGTGGCCATCAGTGCCACCTCATCAGTACCACCTCATTGGTGCCACCTCATCGGTGCCCATCAGTGCCGCCTTATCAGTCCCCGTCAGTGCAGCCATATCAGTGGCCATCATTGAAGAAGAAAACTTACTTATTTACAAAAAAATTTAACAGAAACAAAGAAAAATTCACCTTAATGCATTCTATACATTAAGGTGAAAAAACATCTGACAATGCCACCCCCCCCCCCAGCCCCCCGTTTTACTTACCTGACCCCTCGAAAGTCCCGCGCTCGCCTCCGACATCCTCTTCGCCGCTCAGCCTGGCCGTTGATTGGCTAGAGTGGATGGATTGAAAGCAGCACAGCCATTGGCTTGCGCTGCTGTCAATCACATCCAATGACGCGGCGCGCCGGGTGGCGGGGCCGAGTGATACAGTGAGCGGCTATAGCCGCCGGCTGTATCACGGGAGCGCGCGCCCGCAAGCACTTCTCACCATGCGAGGGGAGCTTGCATGAATGTGAGAAGTACTTGCGGGGGGGAGCCGAGACAGCCGCCGAGGGACCCCAGAAGACCAGGCTCGGGGCCACTCTGTGCAAAACGAGCTGCACAGTGGAGGTAAGTATAACATTTTTGTTATTTAAAAAAAAAAAAATCCCTTTACAACCCCTTTAACCAAAAAGTGCATTTTATGCATCCAAAAATATAGAAAATATACCAAATCAAATCATTATTCAACCAAAAAATTAAATAAAAGCCCCATGCATGTGTCCTGCTTCTTAATATAAGGGGTCAGCAATGGCAAGAGTTGGTGAAAGCAGGGGGTCCGTCATCAGGAGATAATTCCGAAAATCATCTGGATTATTCTCCTGGAGCTCCCGCAGCAAAGGAATATGACATAATTGGTCACTGTGACGGACCTCGTACCCAAGATGTCTGCCGTAACTGCTTCCTCTGTCCGGTACCACACAATCCAAGACCCCCTTAGCTTACCCAGTCACCAGACAACACCAGTGTAGGGTACATCAGGAATCAATCTTTATTTGACATGTCACACTTATATACAGCTAGATGACTAAAGCTTAACCTAATTAGCATGAGCTAATTATCTTAATCAACACTGGACTCCTTCATTCAATTGCAGGGTTAATTAGCACACACAACAATAGGTGAAACACTTCTACAAGCCAGACTATATTCAATTACATAACACAGGTGGCTGGAGTTCATGAGTCATGACATTAGCGTCTCTTGCTAATATGCCAAATACACATACAGATTCTATGTGTATTGGGGGGCCAGCATGGACCTGAATCCAAGTATCACCAGCTCAGGGGTCCCAGGCTTGCAGCTCAAAGAGCACTGTTCCCCCAAATGCCAGGGGCCATAATCGCAAGGCAACAGGCTCGCACTCAGTCCCCTCCAACAGCCCGTGTCCCGGCTAGGTCCGTCACATTTCTCCCCTTTCGGCAGGAGACTAACATAGGAGGAGACCCCAGACGGGTTGACTCCGAAGTTAGTCAGTGGTTCCAGTCCTCTAATGCTGGGATCCAACCAGTACCCTAAACAAATAGTTCCAAACGGAGTATTTCTCACCCAGCCAACCTCTGCCTCTCTCAGAGAACATATCCGCCGCTCGGGAGAGGCCCGGACTGGTCCTTCTCCCTGGAGTCTTTTCAGCCGCTGGAGAGAAGACAGGGTGACTGGGATCACTCCGTCATGCTGTTGGGGATTTGGGCCGACCGCCCAGCATCCCTGGGGTATACAGGTGGGGACTGCAGTCCCATCCCCCTTTACAGGAAATCTGCCCTCTGTTAGTTGCGGGCAGAGGCCAGCAGCGCTCTGTTCCGTTGCCAGCAGTTCAGGTGGGTGTAGGAGCTTCCCTACATCATCTCCTCCAGCTAACTGTTGGGGAGAGAGGCCGACTGCCCCAGCTCCCTGGAACTCCGCAGCTGTTGCTGGACAGAGGTGGGTAGCACTCTGCCCTGTTGCCAGCACTTCTGCTGGGGACTCCACATCCTCCGCTCTGGTTAACCGTTGGGGCAGGAGGCTGGCTTCCTCCACTCCCAAATTGTGTAGCTGCCATTGGGAAGGGGAGCCGGCTGCTTCCTTTTCCATTCCTTCATCTGACTGCTGGGAAGTGTTTGCCACCTTCTCACCCTGAGCCTCCAAAACTGACACAGGTGTGGGGCAGAGGTCTTGGACCCTCTGTCCGGTGACCAGCGCTTCAGCTGGGAAGTTCCTTGTAACTCCCCAGATACTGCTGTTGATGCTGGGCAGAAGTTAGCAGAGCTCTGCCCTGTTGTCAGCACTTCAGCTTTGGGGACGGCAATCTCCAGAGTTTCCACTGCCGATTCTCTTGCATGCTGCTGGACAGGCATATTCCTCCATCCAACCTCGTTTTGTGCAGTAACAGGTTTGTCAAGGTCAGTCAGCACTTGCTGCATCCGCCATAAACCTCCGCGTCCATAGCTGCGGGGACAGGTGAGCAAAGCACTTTGTTACTATGCCACATTGCTGACTCTTCAGCCAGGATTTCAGAGCTGTCTGCTGGTATTTCCTGATAGTCCCAGGCAAAGGGAGCCCCACCCTGCTGAGCAGAGTCTAGCAGCTGTATGTTGGCGATCTCCAGCTCCCATTCCTGAGCGGCCAGAAACTCCAAATCTTCCAGTGCCCAGAGCACTTCCGAGACGTTCAATCTTTGCTCTCTGTGCTCCATTATTTCCTCCAAACGCCACTCCAGATCACTCCCAAAGTCGGGGTCCTCGGACAGCCTCCAGTACAACAATCCCAGGCCATTATAATCAAAGCCTTCCGTGGGCCTGTCATCCGCTGTCCACGGGCACACTTGGGCTACATACCACCGGAGGGCTCTGTAGCTCTCGTCCAAACGCATTTCTGCCCGGATCAGCCTGCTTAACTCAGCTGTCCACTCCCGCTTCGGTTGTTCCCCCAATAACAGCATTCGTACTTCATACTGCGACCAGTACCTTACATGGATGGAGGGGAGAACTTTTCCCTGGTGTCGCTGCTCACAGGCTAGCGCTTCTTTCCAGAGTTGTAGGCGAACAGAATCATACCATCCCAGCAGGACCTGCACCGATACTGGTCCTCTGTGCTGTATCCGCATCTCTCGCAACCTCCTTCCGAATTCCTCTTCCATGATGACGTATCTGTACCTCTGCTATGCGGGCCTTGGATCCAGGCGATGGTTTGGATGTGTTCACGACAAGGAAGCACGATCCCACCGCTGCCAGCCAATTGTGACGGACCACCTACCCAAGATGTCCGCCGTAACTGCTTCCTCTGTCCGGTACCACACAATCCAAGACCCCCTTAGCTTACCCAGTCACCAGACAACACCAGTGTAGGGTACATCAGGAATCAATCTTTATTTGACATGTCACACTTATATACAGCTAGATGACTAAAGCTTAACCTAATTAGCATGAGCTAATTATCTTAATCAACACTGGACTCCTTCATTCAATTGCTGGGTTAATTAGCACATACAACAATAGGTGAAACTCTCCTACAAGCCAGACTATATAAGAAGGCGGGCCGCAGGCCGGCCTGAATTTGTAGGAGGAGTCGGGGGGTATTTAAACCCGCCCGCCTCCTCCTTACGCCTGTCGGCCTCGGGTGCTTCCGTGGCTACGTCTGACGGTTGTTCATCACTTCCGGCATCTTCACCTCGTGGTTCTTCGGCGGTTCCAGCGGCTTTCGGCGATCTCCGGCGGCTGTCGGCGATCTCCGGCGGCTTTCGGCGATCTCCGGCGGCTTTCGGCAATCTCCGGCGGCGTTCGGCTCCTCGCGGCGGCATTCGGCTCCTCTCGGCGGCGGTCGGCAGCGGTCGGCTCTTCCCGTTCTTCTGTACTTCGGCTCCGCTCAGATCTCGTTCTGTGGGAGCGTACAGGTAGGTCCGGGGGGGGGGGGGCACTCAGTAGGAGGGGGGGGGACGATTCTGGCCAGGACTCCACCACTGGGAGTGCATTTACTTCCGCCCATTTGGCACTTTACATGCATTTGTTCACGGGGGGGGGGGGGTCTGTACCGGGGGGGGGGGGGGGGGGGGGGGTCTGTACTGGGGGGGGGGGGTCTGTACCGGCTCCTCACACACCATCGCACTGGCTGCCTTCTCCTGACGCTCAGGTCCGCGCGGGGCGGGGGGGGGGGGTCTGTACCGGCTCCTCACACACCATCGCACTGGCTGCCCTCTCCTGACGCTCAGGTCCGCACGGGGCGGGGGGGGGTCTGTACCGGCTCCTCACACACTATCGCACTGGCTTCCCTCTCCTGACGCTCAGGTCTGCACAGGGGGGGCTCTGGTCACACACGTTTCCCGAGGTTTCCTGCAGGCAGCTGGGTGCCTAGCTTTGCTGAGGGGTTGGCGGGGGTTCTTTTTCACAGTCAGCATTCATGCATTTTGTTGTGTCATTTCCATGCGGTTAGTGGTACATTTGTTGTTTTCTTCCTTACAGGTCGATTGTCAGGAAAAAGTTTTTTTCATCTGCTTAAATCTGTCATTCCTTTTCAGTAAGTAACAGGTGGCGGTCACCCACGGTTGTGGCACAGGGGTCCACTCTCGGGGCTTCAGGGATCGGTGTCACAGGTTCACGCGGGGTCAGGTTGGGGGGGTTAGGGCAGGCCCGCAGATACGTCTGGGCACGGCCTTGGGGGGGGGGGGGGTAGTCACTACACTGGGGGTTCACCCACCACGTCTGTGGGTGTCACACGGTTTTGAGATGTTTCGTTTTTAATTGTCTTGTGCAGTGGCAAGTCTCCTCAACCGTTAGTCACGTCAGGCCAGGACCTTGCTCCACGTCAGGTCTCGTAGGGGGTTCACGTAGGTTCGTTACTTACTTCAGTTGCTCGTAGGTTAGGGTCTGTCTCATTCAGTCCCGTTCGTACGTTTCGTTACAGGGCGGGTTTCGGGTGCCAGTCGCAGACCTAGTACGGTCAAGGTCAAGGCTTTTCGAGGTAAGTCAGGTTGCTGGGACATTCCCGTCTTCATTTTCCTCGCCATTTCAAGGGTCGGTCGCCACCATGGTTACCTATCGAGTTAGGTCTACGGGTTGAGGTTTCGTTTTTAATTGACTTGGATGGTGGCAAGTCTCCTCACCCGTTCAGGAATTTCCCCTCACTTCCGGCTGGTTTCATTCGTCTGGGATCAGCACGGTCGGTCCAAGAACCTGTCACGTTTTCAGGTTCAGGAGGCCTGAGTGTTCGTTTTTAATTGACCTACGGTTCAGGTCGTCTCGGCCTCCTTTAGGGTGGGAGGCGCATGTTCCCTCGGGTCACGGGTTAAAGGGGTTTTCTCAGGCGCAGGAAGGGGGGAGGGGTGGTAAGGTGGGTTCGGATTGCTCATCGGTACATGGTTACTGTTGTCATGTGTTCTATTTATTTTGATCATTTTAGGGCATGTCTCAGGCGGGAGATATCGATGATTTTTCCTTCGTTTCCCCTTCCCCGGCTAGAAGATCGGATCAGAGCGGCACGCCTTCCATGAGGACCTGGACGGTTCCTAGACTGATGGCAGAGTTACGGCACAGGGGTATCGCATTTGCGGCGTCGGCCCGCAAGGCGGAACTTTTCAGACTGCTGTTCCCTTCCTCTCCTAGTTTGGGTGTTGAGCAGGCCACCCTGCGAACTGTTTCCACGTCTCTCACCCAGATCCAGGCCACCCTTAGCTCTCTGGCGGGTTCTTTTCAAGATCTGCGGGCTAGGGTTGAGGTGTTGGAAACCAGTCCCAATCCGGCCCCCTTGGATCTGGCGGTGTCGGGGGTCACGGCAGGGGCGGATGTTCCCGTGGTTCCCAGGCCAGCACAGTTGGCGGCAGGTATTGGCTCCAGTGTCCCCTCTGTCACCCCTGCCCATTTTATCCCGGCTAACCTCAGGAAGGACATTCTGGAGGGCAAGGATGTCAACCTGGCATCCCTGCTGATTGCCACCCATGACATAGCTGACAACAAGTCCTACGCATGTGGTGACGTGTCGGTCATCATTAAATCCAGGGACCACAGGCTGAATCGTAAACTCTCCATCCCCGAGTTTGTGCTGGCATTCAGCATGTTTAGGGACATAGTGTGTTCGGTCAGTCCTTTGAGAAGGGAAGAGCTTGACCATTATCTGTATGCGGTGGTGGAGCTGGGTTATAAGTTTGGGGGCACGGCTTTCTACAACTACCACCGTTCATTTTCCGCCAAAGCCGCGGCCATGTTTTCACAGCATCGGGTGGTCAAGGTCTGGAGCAGTGTGGACACCGAGCTCTTTTGCCGCCATTTTGAGGGGTTGAGGTCCCCGGTGTGCGCCACTTGCCAATCATCTTCCCACACGGCTTACTGGTGTCCCAACGCGGAGCTCCCTGTTCTCCCGGGCACTTCCAGGGCCTTTCCCGGTTCTCTTCCAGCTCCAACACAGGCTGCCTCTGTTGACAAATTGGGTCGGCCTATCCAGTACCTGGGTAAGTCGCCGATTTGCAACAATTTCAATCACGGGGTCTGTAATTACAGCCAGTGCCGTTTGTTGCATATATGCTCTGGCTGTTTTAGGGCTCATCCCAAGTCCACTTGTTCACTCAGACAAGGCAAAAACAGCTGACTGAGCCGTATCAATGTGGTGTTCCTGCAGGAGTGCCTGGTCTCGCACCCATCTCCTGAGTCTTGTGCCTTCCTGATAGATGGGTTCACGCAAGGTTTCCACACGGGTTTCGTTTGCTTACCCTCCAACTCATTCGAATGTCCAAATCTCAGGTCCTCTGGGTTAGATGTGGGGGCGGTGGACGCACTTCTCCAAGCCGAGCTGGACAAGGGGTTTATCATAGGCCCCTTTTCCGCCCCCCCCTTTCCAGCTTTGGAGGATCAACCCTCTGGGATTGGTCAAAGGTAAATTTTCCAATAAACTACGGTTGATTTACGATTTGTCTGCACCTCATTGCTCTACGGTACCCAGTTTGAATTCTTTAATCCCATCGGAGGAATTTTCATTGAAGTATTCTTCAGTTGACCAGGCCATTCAGCAGATCATCAGGATGGGCAAGGGGGCTTGGCTGTCGAAAGCAGACATAGCCGACGCTTTCAAGCTCCTTCCCATCATGCCATCACTTTGGAGGTAGCATGGGGTGAAATGGAGGGGGTTGTATTACTTTGCCACCAAGCTTACCTTTGGCTCCAAAAGTAGCCCTTGGCTGTTCGACACGTTCGCACAAGCACTTGGGTGGGTTGTCATGAGGTTATCCATTACCTGGATGACTTCCTTCTTATCGAATGTCCCGAACAAATCCCTGGGGATTTGCAGAAGTTGGTGGCAGTCTTTGCAGCTCTTGACATTCCATTGGCTGTCAAGAAGGTGGAGGGGCCTGCGACGGCTGTCACTTTTTTAGGGATTGTCTTGGACACCAAGGCCATGCAGGCCAGCCTCCCGGCCGACAAACTCCTCAGGATCAGAGATTGTATTCATGCCTTTACGATCTCTCAGGTATGTTCCAGAGTCCAATTGTTATCCTTGTTGGGCATGCTGAACTTTGCGATGAGGATCATTCCGCAAGGTAGATCTTTCATTTCCAGGCTGTTGGCACTACTACCGTCAGCTCCGGATGCAGAGTCTCAGGTCAAGTTAGATGCTGCGGCTCTAGTTGACTTGCGCATGTGGGACGACTTCCTCCGGCATTGGAACGGGGTCGCCATGTTCATCCCGGCAGAGTCCACATCTTCTCCCCAGGTGGGGACGGATGCGGCAGCCTCGGTGGGCTATGCAGCCATTTTTGGCACCCACTGGTTGGCCGGGCCATGGCCGGAGGAAGTTCTGGCTATCCCAGGCTTCACGGAATCTTCCGCATTGTTTGAGATATTCCCCATTGTGTCAGCTGCTCAGGTGTGGGGCAGGTCATGGTCGGGACAGACGGGGGTTTTCTCCACGGACAACGCTGCGGCCGTGGAGATCATCAACAAGGGCAGATCCAGGTCCCTGGTCATCATGTCCTATGTGCACAGGTTAATCTGGTTGTCCCTACGCTTTAGGTTTCACATGCACTGCAAATTCATCAGTGGTGTGGAGAATGTGGCTGCTGATGCTCTTTCGCAGCTCAACTTTACGTTATTTTTCCAGCAGGTCCCGGATGCCGACGCTCACGCCACGCCATCCCCGGATCCTGCACTGCTGATGTTGGACTAGACACCCATTTGTCCGATGCTGTAGCCTTAATCAGTGTTTCGTTATCCCCCAACACCAGGAAGGCATATGCCTCGGCCTGGAAGACCTTCCAGGGTTTCCAGTCACGGTACCCAGGTTTTGATGGGCTGGACGTCCGTTATTTATTAGCTTTTGTGGCGTTCTGCTACTCACAGTTGAAGCTGTCCCATGGCACCATCAGGACGTATCTTGCTGGGGTTCAGCACCATCTGTCCCTTCAGGACCCAAACAGGCCATCTATCTTCTCTGCCCATGTCATCAAAGCCGCTCTGAGGGGCATCCTGAGGAGTCGCCCCCCTTCCTCGGTAGGCAGGCTGCCAGTTTCGGGGCCCATTTTCCGGGGCATGTCTGAGTTGCTGGACAGGCTGCCGTTTGGAGGACTCCTCAGTTTGGTTCTGAAAGCGGCTATTTACTTGGCCTTCTTTGGGTTCCTCAGGCCGGGCGAGTTCACTCGTACTGGCCCAGGTTCTCGGGTGCTTCTGGTCAAACAGCTGGTCAGATATTCAGATCACTTCTGGTTACACCTGTCTGCCTGCAAGACTCAGCAATTCGGGGCAGGGACTGAGGTCAGGTTTTTCAAGTCTGGCAGCACGTGGTGCCCTGTGGCAGTTTTAGACCAGCTCGTGTTGCTAGTATCCAGCAAGCCTGGGGACAGTCCCTTGCTGCCCTTCCCCCAGGCTCCCCTCACCATGGCACAGTTCACAAGGCATTGCCGCACGTTATGGGCCAACTTGGGTTTGAACCCGTCACAACTCACAGGGCACTCATTCAGAATAGGGGCTGCTTCTGCAGCTTCTCGCCTGGGAATCCCGGCTCATATCATCAAGAAGCTGGGGAGGTGGAAGTCTGCGTGTTTCACCAGGTATATCCCGGACCCACATGTGGAGATGGCGCAAGCCTTCACGCACTTGACTGATTAAATGTGGAGTTATTGTCAATAAAGGTTGCTTTCCTTTCACCCTATGGTTGTCTTTTTTGCCCCCTTTTAGGCATACTGACCACGAGACCTTTGGCACACCCCAGGTCTGTTTATGTGCTCCTCTGTTACTTACTTACTCCATCTCTCGTCTGAGACTCTGAGTACAAATAAGAAGGCGGGCCGCAGGCCGGCCTGAATTTGTAGGAGGAGTCGGGGGGTATTTAAACCCGCCCGCCTCCTCCTTACGCCTGTCGGCCTCGGGTGCTTCCCCACCCTCCCGACCCTCTCTTTTTCACATTTTTGCTTTCTTTTTATACTTGGGTATGCCCCCTTTTAGGCATACTGACCACGAGACCTTTGGCACACCCCAGGTCTGTTTATGTGCTCCTCTGTTACTTACTTACTCCATCTCTCGTCTGAGCCAGCATGGACCTGAATCCAAGTATCACAGCTCAGGGGTCCCAGGCTTGCAGCTCAAAGAGCACTGTTCCCCCAAATGCCAGGGCCCATAATCGCAAGGCAACAGGCTCGCACTCAGTCCCCTCCAACAGCCCGTGTCCCGGCTAGGTCCGTCACAGTCACGATTAGTAAAGCAAACAATTTTTTGTCCAATAAATCCTCCTCCTCCTGTTCCTGGACTGGACTGGACAAAGCAATAACTCCAAGGCCAATAATAACACGTTATCTCGTCCGATTCCGCAACATGGCTGGTTGATGAACGACTGTTCAGAAATAAACGAATAAAGTGTGAAATGAAAAAAAGTGAATCAACACTCACTAAACTTCTACTAACTGGAAATTAGCAGAAGGAGCCCAAAGGGTGGTGCCTGACAATTGAACTGTACATTATTTGTGAAGCACTGCCCCCCCCCCCCCCCCACAAGGGCTGCTGGTAACCGGCTCCCCTATTCCTGCACAGCCAGGCAACACGCATTTTCCACTTGCACCCAGACGCAAGAAGTCAGTCCCTTGGCTTTGTTATCGTTGTTTTTTTTTTTTAGGGGTTTACAACTTGGATGGGGTAGAGGAATTTATAGCATACCCAACTTGACAAAAAAAAACAGATGGGGGACAACTTCCTTTCTACAGTATCTCACAAAAGTGAGTACACCCCTCACATTTTTGTAAATATTTAATTATATCTTTTCATATAAGGGTAAAGGTGATGGACTGGCCAAGCATGTCTCCAGACCTAAACCCTATTGATCATCTGTGGAGCATCCTCAAACGGAAGGGGGAGGAGCGCAAGGTCTCTAACATCCACCAGCTCCGTGATGTCCTCATGGGGGAGGGGAAGAGACTCCAGTGCCAACCTGTGAAGCTCTGGTGACCTCCATGCCCAAGAGGGTTAAGGCAGTGCTGGAAAATAATGGCGGCCACACAAAATATTGACACTTTGGGCCCAATTTGGAAATGTTCCCTTAGGGGTGTACTGACTTTTGTTTCCAGCGGTTTAGACATTAATGGCTGTGTGTTGAGTTATTTTGAGGGGACGGCAAATTTACACTGTTATACAAGCTGTACACTCACTACTTTACATTGTAGACAAGTGTCATTTCTTCAGTGTTGTCACATGAAAAGATAGAAGAAAATATTTACAAAAATGTGACTGAGGGGTGTACTTAGATAGAGATACTGTATATAATATACACATTGTTACATATCTGAGTGCGGATTCCCCTTACATCAGGGTCCCCAAAGACTCCCCCTCCCTTACATCAGGGTCCCTAGAGAGCCTCCCTACTTACATCAGGGTCCCCAGAGAGCCCCCTTACATCAGGGTCCCCACAGAGCCCCCCTCTCTTATGTCAGGGTCCCCAGAGCCCCCCCCATATTACATCAGGGTCCTCAGAGAGCCCCTTCCTTACATCAGGGTCCTCATAGAGCCCCTTCCTTACATCAGGGTCCCCAGAGAGTCCTAGGGCTCAGGAGTGCTCTACATAAAGAATGCAGGGCCCAGCTGTGCCCATCTATAAAACCTCACCAGTGCCCAGCAATGCATCCCCCACTGTAGTGTCCTCTGTACCCCCCATCGTAGTGTCGTCTGTCCCCTGCCCCCCCCCACTGTAGTGTCCTCCGTACTCCCATAGTGCACTCTGTCCCCTGCACTCCTGTACTGTGCCCTTCTGCCTCCACCCCTGTACTGTGCCCTTCTGCCTCCACCCCTGTACTGTGCCCTTCTGCCTCCTCCCCTGTACTGTGCCCTTCTGCCTCCACCCCTGTACTGTGCCCTTCTGCCTCCACCCCTGTACTGTGCCCTTCTGCCTCCACCCCTGTACTGTGCCCTTCTGCCTCCACCCCTGTACTGTGCCCTTCTGCCTCCACCCCTGTACTGTGCCCTTCTACCTCCACCCCTGTACTGTGCCCTTCTGCCTTCACCCCTGTACTGTGCCCTTCTACCTCCACCCCTGTACAGGGGGTCCCCAACTTACGAACGCCCAACCTACGAACATCCCCTACTTACGAACCGGGCGCTGCGGGGATCCTCCGCCATTTTCCGCCGTCCTTCGGCCGTTCTGCGCATGCGCGGCCAGACGGAGCCTCGGAAAATGACGGCAAACATCGGAAATGTCTGTTATTTGCCGCGCATGCGCAGAGCAGCATTTGACGGGACATCGGAAATGTCCGTAATTGTTGGTCTGCGCATGCGCAGCCGACTTACGAACATTTCCGAGTTAAGAACAGGCGGGCAGTTCCTAACGAGTTCGTAACTAGGTGACCCCCTGTACTGTGCCCTTCTGCCTCCACCCCTGTACTGTGCCCTTCTGCCTCCACCCCTGTACTGTGCCCTTCTGCCTCCACCCCTGTACTGTGCCCTTCTGCCTCCACCCCTGTACTGTGCCCTTCTGCCTCCACCCTGTACTGTGCCCTTCTGCCTCCACCCCTGTACTGTGCCCTTCTGCCTCCACCCCTGTACTGTGCCCTTCTGCCTCCACCCCTGTACTGTGCCCTTCTGCCTCCACCCCTGTACTGTGGCCTTCTACCTCCACCCCTGTACTGTGCCCTTCTACCTCCACCCCTGTACTGTGTCCTTCTACCTCCACCCCTGTACTGTGCCCTTCTGCCTCCACCCCTGTACTGTGCCCTTCTACCTCCACCCCTGTACTGTGCCCTTCTGCCTCCACCCGTGTACTATGCCCTTCTACCTCCACCCCTGTACTGTACCCTTCTGCCTCCACCCCTGTACTGTGCCCTTCTGCCTCCACCCCCTGTACTGTGCCCTTCTACCTCCACCCCTGTACTGTGCCCTTCTACCTCCACCCCTGTACTGTGCCCTTCTACCTCCACCCCTGTACTGTGCCCTTCTACCTCCACCCCTGTACTGTGCCCTTCTACCTCCACCCCTGTACTGTGCCCTTCTGCCTCCACCCCTGTACTGTGCCCTTCTGCCTCCACCCCTGTACTGTGCCCTTCTGCCTCCACCCCTGTACTGTGCCCTTCTGCCTCCACCCCTGTACTGTGCCCTTCTGCCTCCACCCCTGTACTGTGCCCTTCTGCCTCCACCCCTGTACTGTGCCCTTCTGCCTCCCCCTGTACTGTGCCCTTCTGCCTCCACCCCTGTACTGTGCCCTTCTACCTCCACCCCTGTACTGTGTCCTTCTGCCTCCACCCCTGTACTGTGCCCTTCTACCTCCACCCCTGTACTGTGCCCTTCTGCCTCCACCCCTGTACTGTGCCCTTCTGCCTCCACCCCTGTACTGTGCCCTTCTACCTCCACCCCTGTACTGTGCCCTTCTGCCTCCACCCGTGTACTGTGCCCTTCTGCCTCCACCCCTGTACTGTGCCCTTCTGCCTCCACCCCTGTACTGTGCCCTTCTGCCTCCACCCCTGTACTGTGCCCTTCTGCCTCCACCCCTGTACTGTGCCCTTCTGCCTCCACCCCTGTACTGTGCCCTTCTGCCTCCACCCCTGTACTGTGCCCTTCTGCCTCCTCCCTGTACTGTGCCCTTCTGCCTCCACCCCTGTACTGTGCCCTTCTGCCTCCACCCCTGTACTGTGTCCTTCTACCTCCACCCCTGTACTGTGCCCTTCTACCTCCACCCCTGTACTGTGCCCTTTTGCGTTAAGTAGTCTTTGATTCATGAAATGCTTTTTTATTGTTTAAAATCGATTTTATTTAAAGTACTAATAAATATATGTTTAATTCTATCAACTACTTATACTTTAATTCTTGAGAGTAGGTGTGTAAATTGGGGCAAGCTGGTAGGGGCCCCAGTGCATTACTTCTCCCAGGGGCCCATGATGTTGTTAAGACAGCCCTGAACGTTTGTATGTTGGCGTCTCCCTCCTGCTCTTTGTTGGCAGCAGCAGATGTTTTCCGAGAGCTGAACTTCATTTTTACGACTCTCACAACTGCTGGAAATACAATCAACTCTGAAATCCAATGACCCCCCCCCCCCCCAAACATGATTACACTGAATCTAAAGACTTTTCCCAGAAGAGTTGATAACACATGGGACCGTTTCATGGCATTTACAGAGATAGAGCCAAGAAACCACAAATCCTACAAGGTGGACAGACATGGCACAAAGTAGGGCATCCAAGAGAGACTATGCACCTCCATAGCCTAAGAGAGACTATACACCTCCATACACCAAGAGAGACTGTACACCTCCATACCCCAAGAGAGACTATATACCTCCATACCCCAAGAGAGACTATACACCTCCATAGCCTAAGAGAGACTATACACCTCCATACACCAAGAGAGACTGTACACCTCCATACCCCAAGAGATACTATACACCTCCATACCCCAAGAGAGACTATACACCTCCATACCCCAAGAGAGACTATACACCTCCATACCCCAAGAGAGACTATACACCTCCATACCCCAAGAGAGACTGTACACCTCCATACCACAAGAGAGACTATACACCTCCATACCACAAGAGAGACTGACTATACACCTCCATACCCCAAGAGAGACTGTACACCTCCATACCCAAGAGAGACTATACACCTCCATACCCCAAGAGAGACTATACACCTCCATACCCCAAGAGAGACTATACACCTCCATACCCCAAGAGAGACTATACACCTCCATACCCCAAGAGAGACTATACACCTCCATACCCCAAGAGAGACTGTACACCTCCATACCCCAAGAGAGACTATACACCTCCATACCCCAAGAGAGACTGTACACCTCCATACCCCAAGAGAGACTGTACACCTCCATACCCCAAGAGAGACTATACACCTCCATACCCCAAGAGAGACTGTACACCTCCATACCCCAAGAGAGACTATACACCTCCATACCCCAAGAGAGACTATACACCTCCATACCCCAAGAGAGACTGTACACCTCCATACACCAAGAGAGACTATACACCTCCATACCCCAAGAGAGACTATACACCTCCATACCCCAAGAGAGACTATACACCTCCATACACCAAGAGAGACTATACACCTCCATACACCAAGAGAGACTATACACCTCCATACACCAAGAGAGACTATACACCTCCATACACCAAGAGAGACTATACACCTCCATACCCCAAGAGAGACTATACACCTCCATACCCCAAGAGAGACTATACACCTCCATACCCCAAGAGAGACTGTACACCTCCATACCCCAAGAGAGACTGTACACCTCCATACCCCAAGAGAGACTATACACCTCCATACCCCAAGAGAGACTATACACCTCCATACCCCAAGAGAGACTATACACCTCCATACCTCAAGAGAGAGTATACACCTCCATACCCCAAGAGAGAGTATACACCTCCATACCCCAAGAGAGACTATACACCTCCAAACTCCAAGAGAGACAATACACTTCCATACCCCAAGAGATACTATACACCTCCATACCCCAAAAGAGACTATACACCTCCATACCCCAAGAGAGACTATACACCTCCATACCCCAAGAGAGACTGTACACCTCCATACCCCAAGAGAGACTATACACCTCCATACCCCAAGAGAGACTGTACACCTCCATACTCCAAGAGAGACTATACACCTCCATACCCCAAGAGAGACTATACACCTCCATACCCCAAGAGAGACTATACACCTCCATACCCCAAGAGAGACTATACACCTCCATACACCAAGAGAGACAATACGCCTCCATACCCCAAGAGAGACTATACACCTCCATACCCCAAGAGAGACTATACACCTCCATACCCCAAGAGAGGCAATACACCTCCATACACCAAGAGAGACTATACACCTCCATACCCCAAGAGAGACTATACACCTCCATACACCAAGAGAGACAATACACCTCCATATACCAAGAGAGACTATACACCTCCATACCAGAACAACTAGACCCCCTTCAGACCTCAGTGTGAGAGTCATGATTAATTGTACGTTACCACAATGCACACTATTGTACAGCAGGCTGTACAATGCATTATGGTGCTGTTCATTTATCTAGACACCTCAATGCACAAGTACAATGAGCCACAACACAATGTTTTGGCTATTGAGGATTGTTGACAAACAAATGGGCTACCTTAACAAAAGGCATTTTAGTGTGAAAAATAGTGCACATTAATGCACATAGTATTGCTCTGTAGTAGAGCATAAAAGGGTACAAGCTTGAAGGGGCCCTTAAACACTTGCTGACCACGCTATAGTTGAATGACAGCTACAGCGTGGTCATCCAGTTTTGGGAGGCCATCATCCATACGCTGTCAGCGTGTGGAGGAGAGGAGAAAAGAGCCGATAATCGGCTTTTGCAAAAGTGCATCCACCACTGCTGCCAACCTGTGCCCACCACTGCAGCCAATTAGTGCCCACCAGTGTCTTCTCATCAATGTCACTTATCAGTGCGGCCTACCAGTGCCCATCAGTGTGGCCTATTAGTGCCCATCAATGTGGCCTACCAGTTCCCATCAGTGCCGTAACCCATCAGTGTGGCCTACCAGTGCCCATAAGTGTCACCTACCAGTGCCCATCAATTTTGCCTATCAGTGCCGCCTATCACTGCCCACCAGTGCCACATATCAGTGCCCATCAGTGCCGCCTCTCAGTGCGGCCTACCAATGCCTCTTCATCTGTGCCCACCAGTGCCACCTCATCAGTGCCCATCAATGCTGCCTCATCAGTACCCATCAGTGCAGTCTATCAGTGCTCATCAGTGCTGCCTACCAGTTCCCATCAGTGCCGTCACCCATAAGTGTGGAATACCAGTGCCCATAAGTGTCACCTACCAGTGCCAATGTCGCCTATCAGTGCCGCCTATGACTTCCCATCAGTGCCACATATCAGTGCCGCCTATCAGTGCCTCTTAATCTGTGCCCACCAGTGCCACCTCATTAGTGCCCATCGATGCTGCCTCATCAGTACCCATCTGTGCAGTCTATCAGTGCCCATCAGTGCAGCCACTTCAGCACACATCAGTGAAGGAGAAAAATTACCCGTTTACAAAATGTTTTATTTAGCAAAAAATAAAAAACCCAGTGGTGATTAAATATCACCAAAAGAAAGCTCTATTTGTGTGAAAAAAATTCTAACAATTTTGTTTTGGTACAGTGTAGCATGACTGCGCAATTTTCATTTAAAATGCAACAGCTCTGAAAGCTGAAAATTAACCTGGGCAGGAAGAAAGTGAAAGTGGGCTAGTGGTTAACCACTTCAATACTGGGCCAATTTTCAGCTTTCAGCGCCGTCACACTTTAAATGACTATTGCGCGGTCATATAACACTGTACCCAAATACATTTTTTTATCATTTTATTGCGAGAGATAGAGATTTCTTTTGGTGATATTTAATATCCACTGGGTTTATTTTTTTATTTCTTGCTAAACAAACGAAAAAAAGAATGAAAATTTAAATAAATGTCTTACCCCTTTCATTAGGTTTCTGTTGTTCCGATTGCACAGAAGAGCCTGGTAAAGGTGGGGGCATTAGAGGTTGGGGCCACTTCTGCCACCTGTAAAAGTAATCCAGCATCTCCACTAGGGATGGGCAAACGGTTCAGCCCGAGGATAAGTTTGGGCCAAACTTTCGCTGTTCGAACGTTCGGCGAACAGCCAAACAAACTGGTCGTTGGGCCGTTTGTTCAATACCCCCCCCCCCCCCGAACAAACCACAATGCATTGCGGCTCTGAACAGTGCATTGGAAGCCCTGATTGGCTGAAGAAGTGAAAGCTTCAGCCAATCAGGGCACAGAGCACTGTCAGAGTCATGATTGGACACTGTCATCATGACTTTATCCAATCATGGCTCATTCCCGCCCCTAAGTAAAAAAGTGTTCTTTCAATGGCAGCCATTTTCAGTATGATTGCGGCATGGAGAGAGATAGAACATGGCTCTGTTCAGTGCTATTAGTTAGTTAGTGTGCTATACTGTGCTATTTTGCTTCAATTGTCAGTGTAGAATATTAGTTTAGTGTCAGTCTAGGGATAGTGTGAGTGTAGTGAGGAGGACCATCATTCAGCTTTTCATAGTGTGCAGCTAGAGTAAGGACAGCTCAGATAGTTTCACTGTAGTGAAACCGTGTCATTTATACATACATTAGTCATTTATACATACATTAGAGTAGGGACAGCTCAGATGGTCTCACTAGACTACAGTGAAACTGTCAGTAATCTTGACATTAGTGTAAAGCTAGAGTAGGGACAGTTCAGATAGTTTCACTCAGTGGCGTGCCACACACTGGGGGGTGTCAGGCCGGCGCCCCCCTCCGCGATGGAAGTGGGGAGTCGGGGACAGCGCGCCGAGCGCTGATATATGTTGCGCAGCGGCGTGGTGAGTGACAACCAGCGGCAGGTGAGGTGAGAGGAGGGGAAGGGTGTTCGCCGCTCTCCGCGGCTCTGATCTGTCTCGGCTGTGTCATACAGCCGAGCAGAGTGAAGCCGCCGGCTCCGCCTCCCCCTCCTTCTTGTAGTCTGCTGTGTGTCCCGCGCTGACACTCCTGACCTGAGGTACATTATGGGTCATAGGAGGGGTCTGTACTGTAGTAGGGGGGGTCTGTACTGTAGTAGGGGGGGTCTGTACTGTAGTAGGGGGTCTGTACTGAAGAGGGGGTCTGCATTGTAGTAGGGGGGGTCTGCATTGTAGGGGGGGGTCTCCACTGTAGGGGGGTCTGTACTGTAGGGGGGGGGCTCCACTGTAGGGGGGGTCTGCACTGTAGGGGGGTTGTGCAGGGGGGGTCTGTATTGTAGGGGGGGGTCTGTATTGTAGGCGTGTCTGTGTAACATGCAGGGTGTCCAGAGCTGTTAGGGGTAGGGCCAGTGCTACTACTAGGCAAACTAGGCAGCCGCCTAGGGCGCCCGGCCACTGCTGTTCCTACTCTCTTCTCGCTTCAGCAAGCAACTACGTCTCAACATCAGCCGCCGCTCTATTCGCACATAGTGTCAGAGGCGCAGTGGCGGCGGAGGACTGTGTCCCGAGTCCCGAATGAGTGAATGGAAGCCAGCAAACATTCATTGATGGGTGCTGGTGAGGCTGCATTTGATGGACGCTGATGAGGCTGCATTTGATGGGCGCTGGTGAGGCTGCATTTGATGGGCGCTGGTGAGGCTGCATTTGATGGGCGCTGGTGAGGCTGCATTTTAAGGGCGCTTCATTAAAAAAATGGGGTATACATGGGCAGGGCAAAGGGGGTGGAGTCTGGGGGGCGGCAAAATGAGATTTCGCCTAGGGTGTCAAAAATCCTTGCACCAGCCCTGGTTAGGGGGGGGTGTCTATGTAACATACAGGTGTCCAGAGATGCAGGGTGCTGTGTAATGTAAAGGGGTCCAGAGGTGCAGGGTGCTGTGTAATGTAAAGGGGTCTAGAGGTGCAGGTGCTGTGTAATGTAAAGGGGTCCAGAGGTGCAGGGTGCTGTGTAATGTAAAGGGGTCCAGAGGTACAGGGTGCTGTGTAATGTAAAGGGGTCCAGAGGTACAGGGTGCTGTGTAATGTAAAGGGGTCTAGAGGTGCAGGGTGCTGTGTAATGTAAAGGGGTCTAGAGGTGCAGGGTGCTGTGTAATGTAAAGGGGTGCAGGGTGCTGTGTAATGTAAAGGGGTCCAGAGGTGCAGGGGATGTGTAATGTAAAGGGGTCTAGAGGTGCAGGGGGATGTGTAATGTAAAGGGGTCCAGAGGTGCAGGGGGATGTGTAATGTAAAGGGGTCCAGAGGCGCAGGGAATGTGTAATGTAAAGGGGTCCAGAGGTGCAGGGTGCTGTGCAATGTAAAGGGGTGCAGGGTGCTGTGTAATGTAAAGGGGTCCAGAGGTACAGGGTGCTGTGTAATGTAAAGGGGTCCAGAGGTGCAGGGGGATGTGTAATGTAAAGGGGTCCAGAGGTGCAGGGGGATGTGTAATGTAAAGGGGTCCAGAGGTGCAGGGGGATGTGTAATGTAAAGGGGTCCAGAGGTGCAGGGTGCTGTGTAATGTAAAGGGGTGCAGGGTGCTGTGTAATGTAAAGGGGTCCAGAGTGCTGTGTAATGTAAAGGGGTCCAGAGGTGCAGGGTGCTGTGTAATGTAAAGAGGTCCAGTGGTGCAGGGGGGGGTGTAATGTACACAGTAGTGACAAAGAGATATTTAAGGATGCAGAGGTATGCAGGGAGCACAGTGGGGTGTTTTTATGTTTTAAGGTGGGGGGGTGCAAGATATAGGATCCGCCCGGGTGCCAAATGCACTAGGTACGCCCCTGGTTTCACTGTAGAGTAGTGAGACCATATCGGTAATTTTTACATTAGTGTATAGCTAGAGTAGGGACAGTTCAGAAAGTGTCAGTGTAGTGACAGTTGAATACCGTCTATTTGATTGTGTTACTGCCAGTTTAACACAATATAGTTCTGTGTGCGTTACTGCCAGTTTAAACGCCATATCGTTTTGCATGCGATACTACCAGTTTAACACCATATAGTTCTGTGTGCGTTAGCACAGCCAGTGCTCGGTTGGCTAATATTCAGCAGGAAATCCACCTTCCCATAAACCACCTGATTTGTGACATGCCCACCAGGTAAAACTCAACTTTGTCAATGCTGCAGCGGCTATACATGCAGCAGAGTACCTATGCAAATACTGCACAACGACAGGCTCAGGCTGCCTCTGCTTTTTTTCCCCACGCCAATGGCTGATCATTAAGGATGCATGCACTGTATTGTCACCATTTGAGGAGGGCACAAGGATGATGAGTCATGACAGTGCGCGCATCACTAACACAATCCCTGTTGTGTTCCTGCTGGAGCAGACTCTGCATGGAATTATGGACAGGGCACTGGAGGCAGAGCAGCAGGAGGAAGAGGAGGACTTCCTTTCATCTCAAGGCCCACTTTATCCAAACACCATCATTCCTATGTCTCAGAACACACAGGAGGAGAGAGGGGAGGAGGATGAGGAGGAGGATTCTGGCACTTTCATAATCTTCGAAGAAGAGGAAGACATGCGTCAATCTGTAAGAAATGGCTTTCCAACCTTTAGAACCCTTGGGAGTAGTACGTGGCTTGGAGGAGGAAGTTCCAAATGCTGTCATCCTGAGTAACCCCGATGCGTCTGCTTCTCATGCCTCTGCAAATTTGAGGCGCATGGGCAACCTCCTGCTTCAAAGCCTGCGAAAGGACCCAAGAATATGTGGCATAAAGGAGAAGGATGATTACTGGTTGACAACACACCTTGACCAGCGTTATAAGGGGAAAGTCTCAGAACTCATCCCGTCCCCACTGAGAGTGCAGAAGATAAAATCTATTGAGGACTAAGGATGAGCCCGGTGTTCGATTCGAACCCATGTTCGAATCGAGCACCGGGTGTTCGCTCGCTCGGCGAGCCCAGAACTATTGGGGCCGCTCGCATCAAATTCGTGTGATGCGAGCGGCCCCGCAATGCATTGCGGCCCGCGCAGTGCAATGCTGGCTGATGATTGGCCAAGCATGCACTGTGACCCCCGCATGCTTGGCCAATCACAGCGCCGGCAGCGAGGAGAGCCATAATTGGCTACAGGCAGGATGCCTGTAGCCAATTATAGCTCAGGGGCTTTAGTACACGCCCCACGGTATAAGAGGCCGCCGCGCCGGCGGCCTCGCATATTATGTTTCAGACAGTGTCAGCGTGTCAGTGTGCTGCTGACTGCTGACAACAATATGTGCTTTATTTCTGGGGATATGTGTGTGCATGCTGTTAGAACAGCATTGCAGTATCACATCTGGGGGGTGTCTATAGGTGGCCTGTGAAGGGGGCATGTTTCCTGTGCTTAGAACTTTCCCTGCAAAAAAGTGTCATTTTTGCAGGAAGAAAGCTATTTAAAATCACTCGCGGCTAATGAATTGATGGCTCCTGTAACATAGAGAGCTGTCATTCATTAATAAAAAACAAAAAAAAAAGCGTAGGGGTCCCCCCAAATTCAATAACCAGGCCCTTCAGGTCTGGGATGGATATTAAGGGGAACCCCAGCCAAAAAAAAAAAAAAAAATGGCGTAGGGTCCCCCTCAAAATCCATACCAGACCCTTGAGGTCTGGTATGGATTTTAAGGGGAACCCTAGCCAAAAAAAATGGCGTGGGGTCCCCCTCAAAATCCATACCAGACCCTTATCCGAGCACGCAACCTGGCAGGCCGCAGGAAAAGAGGGGGGACGAGAGCGGCCCCCCCTCTCGCCTGAACCGTACCAGGCCACATGCCCTCAACATTGGGAGGATGCTTTGGGGGTCTAAGACCCCTAAAGCACCTTGTCCCCATGTTGATGAGGACAAGGGCCTCTTCCCCACAACCCTGGCCGGTGGTTGTGGGGGTCTGCGGGCGGGGGGCTTATCGGAATCTGGAAGCCCCCTTTAACAAGGGGACCCCCAGATCCCGCCCCCCCCTGTGTGAAATGGTAAGGGGGTACAAAAGTACCCCTACCATTTCACCAAAAAAGTGGCAAAAATGGTAAAAATGACAGGAGACAGTCTTTGACAATTCCTTTATTAAAATCTTCTTTCTTCTTTCTTCATCCTTCGGATTCTTCATCTTCTCCTTCCTTCATCTTCTTCCATCTTCTTCTTCCATTTTCTTCTTCCTCCGATCCGCTTCTTCTTGCGCTGGTCTTCTCGTCCTTCTCGTCCGGCATCTTCTTCCGTCGGCGTCGGCGTCGGTGTCTCTGTCTCTTCTTGGGCCGCTCCGCGCAATGGGAGGCTCCCGCTGTGTGAGGCTCCGCTCCGTCTGACAGGTCTTTTATAATGGAGGGCACCTGGTGACCCCGCCCCCTCTGACGCACAGGGACGTCATGGGGAATTCCATGATGGCTTTCCCCATGACGTCAGAGGGGGCGGGGTCACCAGGTGCCCTCCGTTTTAAAAGACCTGTCAGATGGAGCGGAGCCTCACACAGCGGGAGCCTCCCATTGCGCGGAGCGGCCCAAGAAGACACCGACACCGACACTGACGCCGACGGAAGAAGATGCGGACGAGAAGGACGAGAAGACCAGCGCAAGAAGAAGCGGATCGGAGGAAGAAGAAAATGGAAGAAGAAGATGGAAGAAGATGAAGGAAGGAGAAGATGAAGAATCCGAAGGATGAAGAAAGAAGAAAGAAGATTTTAATAAAGGAATTGTCAAAGACTGTCTCCTGTCATTTTTACCATTTTTGCCACTTTTTTGGTGAAATGGTAGGGGTACTTTTGTACCCCCTTACCATTTCACACAGGGGGGGGGCGGGATCTGGGGGTCCCCTTGTTAAAGGGGGCTTCCAGATTCCGATAAGCCCCCCGCCCGCAGACCCCCACAACCACCGGCCAGGGTTGTGGGGAAGAGGCCCTTGTCCTCATCAACATGGGGACAAGGTGCTTTAGGGGTCTTAGACCCCCAAAGCATCCTCCCAATGTTGAGGGCATGTGGCCTGGTACGGTTCAGGCGAGAGGGGGGGCCGCTCTCGTCCCCCCCTCTTTTCCTGCGGCCTGCCAGGTTGCGTGCTCGGATAAGGGTCTGGTATGGATTTTGAGGGGGACCCCACGCCATTTTTTTTGGCTAGGGTTCCCCTTAAAATCCATACCAGACCTCAAGGGTCTGGTATGGATTTTGAGGGGGACCCTACGCCATTTTTTTTTTTTTTTTTTGGCTGGGATCCCCCTTAATATCCATCCCAGACCTGAAGGGCCTGGTTATTGAATTTGGGGGGACCCCTACGCTTTTTTTTTTCATTTTTTTTATTTTTTTTATTTTTTATCAATGACTTTTTTTTATGAATGAGTTTCAATGAATCACTGTTCTCTGTGTTACGGGAGCCGTGAATTAACATTAGCCGCGAGTGATTTTAAATAGCTTTTTTTACTTTCAAAAATGACACTTTGCGCAGAGACAGTTCTAAACACGGGAAACATGCGCCCCTTTACAGGCATACTATAGACACCCCCCAGGTACGAAATTTAAAGGAATATTACACTTTTATTGTTTCAATTTAAGCATTATTAAAATCACTGCTCCTGAAAAAACGGCCGTTTTTAAAAAAATTTTTGCATTGATACATGTCCCCTGGGGCAGGACCCAGGTCCCCAAACACTTTTTATGACATTAACATGCATATTAGCCTTTAAAATTAGCACTTTTAATTTCGAACGTTCGCATCCATTATAACTAATAGGGTTCTAAAGCTCGCACGGACTTTAGGTCCGTTCGCGGGTTCTGGTGCGAGCTGAACGGGGGGGTGTTCGGCTCATCCCTATTGAGGACACGTTAAAGAGGATTTTATTGAATGTTTTTCTCTGACTCCAGTAGGTTACAGTATGGTGGAAAACATTGTTTTGAGTCTTCTGTTGGTCAAGAGAGGAGCGTTGGAGAAGGTGTCTGCCTAAGTGAGGCATTTCATAATTTTTTTAGACCTCGCCGCCCAGGGCTGTCAGCTTCCACATCCCATCAGCAGCATCTGCATCACATGGTGGACGATTACCTCCGGGCCAAAACAGAGGTAGAGAGCTTTCCAGCTGATGATCCACTGACTTACTGGGTCATGAGAATAGACCACTGGCCAGAACTTGCCCAGTATGGTATTGAGTTGTTGGGCTGTCCTGCATCCAGCATGCTTTCAGAACGAGCATTCAGTGCTGCAGGAGGTTTTTACTGATCATAGAACGCGTCTGTCCACAGACTCCGTGGACCGTTTGACTTTTATAAAAATGAATCAGTCGCTCTCACTCCCTCATACTGGTCACTGGAAATTCAACATGGCACCTCATGGCAAAGAACTCTCTGAGGATCTGAAAAAAAGAATTGTTGCTCTACATAAAGATGGCCGAGGCTATAAGAAGATTGCCAAGACCCTGAAACTGAGCTGCAGCACGGTGGCCAAGACCATACAGCAGTTTACCAGGACAGGTTCCTCTTAGAACAGGCCTCGCCATGGTCGACCAAAGAAGTTGAGTGCACGTGCTCAGCGTCATATCCAGAGGTTGTCTTTGGGAAATAGACGTATGAGTGCTGCCAGCATTGCTGCAGAGGTTGAAGGGGTGGGGGTCAGCCTGTCAGTGCTCAGACCATACGCCGCACACTGCATCAAATTGGTCTGCATGGCTGTCTTCCCAGAAGGAAGCCTCCTCTAAAGATGATGCACAAGAAAGCCTGCAAACATTTTGCCGAAGACAAGCAGACTAAGGACATGGATTACTGGAACCATGTCCTGTGGTCTGATGAGACCAAGATAAACTTATTTGGTTCAGATGGTGTCAAGCATGTGTGGCGGCAACCAGGTGAGGAGTACAAAGACAAGTGTGTCTTGCCTACAGTCAGGCATGGTGGTGGGAGTGTCATGGTCTGGGGCTGCATGAGTGCTGCCGGCACTGGGGGGCTACAGATCATTGAGGGATCCATGAAGGCCAACATGTACTGTGACATACTGAAGCAGAGCATGATCCCCTCCCTTCAAAGACTGGGCCGCAGGGCAGTATTCCAACATAACGACCTCAAACACACCTCCAAGATGACCACTGCCCTGCTAAAGAAGCTGAAGGTAAAGGTGATCGACTGGCCAAGCATGTCTCCAGACCTAAACCCTATTGAGCATCTGTGGGGAATCCTCAAATGGAAGGTGGAGGAGCGCAAGGTCTCTAACCTCCACCAGCTCCGTGATGTCGTCATGGAGGAGTGGAAGAGGACTCCAGTGCCAACCTGTGAAGCTCTGGTGACCTCTATGCCCAAGAGGGTTAAGGCAGTGCTGGAAAATAATGGTGGCCACACAAAATATTGACACTTTGGGCCCAATTTGGACATTTTCACTCAGGGGTGTACTCACTTTTGTTGTTATTGTTTTAGACATTAATGGCTGTGTGTTGAGTTATTTTGAGCGGACAGCAAATTTACACTGTTATACAAGCTGTACACTCACTACTTTACATTGTAGACAAGTGTCATTTCTTCAGTGTTGTCACATGAAAAGATAGAAGAAAATATTTACAAAAAATGTGAGGGGTGTACTCAGTTTTGTGATATACTGTACTCCTTTAACATCCCGGCTGGTGTGTCCCATAAGAGGGTCATGACTGGCAGTAATCAGCCAACATGTATTCATCGCCAGCATGAGCTAAAAAGATGGCTCCCCTACGATTAATTTTTCCCTTTCTTCTTAGTGGGTCTCCAGATGCTCCGACTCCCCGATGTCTCTCGGAATATCGGACATCCGTCTCCAATCACTTCCAGGGAGAGAGAGCCAAGGAGTACACTTCACGTCGTAGGCTCACAGAACTCTCATGGTGTCAAAAAGTGTCAATGTAGACTTTTCCTGAGCCTTTGAAGTGTAGGGATCAGGATGATGAGAGGCGGGAGGTGAGGGGGGCCTGTCAGAAAGTCCTGTAGAAGCTCAGAATAAAGCCAGGAGAGATGTCAGCTTCACATCGCAGTGATTTTCAAAGGCCGGTCCTCCATGTCGGTATCGTGAATTTTTTGAAATGTCTGCAGTCTGAAGAAAAAGTCATTTGAAATCGACATCAATATGTTAAAGTTTATGTGAGATTTTACTGTTTGAGTTATCAGAATTAAGCTGAACTCCAACTTTTGCTACACTTTACATAGGTTCAGTGGTGTAACTGGAACCTTCAGGGCCCCCGGTGCAAGAAACCATGAAGGGCCCCCCTGAACCCCAGCCGAGGCCCTTCCCTCCGAGACCGGTGGTGGAACTCCAGGGCTCGGTCACAGGTACGTCTTTTGTGAGCCCCGTAGTTCCACCACTGGTATCAGCAGTTTTTTTTATAATTTTTTACAATTTTTTAGGAGTCCCATTGGGGGACTTTGGTGAGATATCAGAGGTCTAAACAGACCTATGATGTTACACCTTTGAGACAAAGAGGAAGAAGGGAAAGTGAAATTGGGTCCCTGTCTTCTGGGGAGAAGTGGGCCCTGTCCCCAGGAAAGCTGGGGTCCCTGTCCCCACGTAAGTAGGAGTCCCTGTCCCTAAGGGGAATGGGGTGCCTGTCCTCTGGGGAGAAGTGGGCCCTGTCCCCAGGGGAGATGGGGTCCCTGTCCTTAGGGGACATATCGCCCAAAAAGACCTGTCAACATCTGTGTATGACGGGGAGGAGGGGGGGTGCTGGCAGACAAGCCTGCGGTGTCCTTTGGGGAGCCGGCTCTCATAGGGCTGCACTGCAGCTGTGTGCTTAAAGTTTGTTTGCCCGGTAGAAGCATGCAGTGCAGTGTGAGCCGGACTCTGGGGGCGGGACTCCGGCTGGGGAGGGCAGACACCAGACTAAGCAGCACTGCATGGAGCAGGAGAGGGGGACCCGGAGGAGCGGCAGAGGACACAGGTTGTGTGGGGAATGCACAACTAAAGAGCAGCCAGTGCGGTAGTCGAGCATGGAGCTCTGCTAGTCACCCCCCACCTCCAGCCACCCGTGCGCCCGGTGCCTAACCGCCTATGCTGCCACCGGCCATATGTAGAGGGGGCCACATGGGCCCCTTGCAGCACAGGGCCCGGTTGCGCTCGCGACTGCTGCACCCCCTATAGTTACGCCCCTGCATAGGTTGCTCGGGCCAAATGAACTATGGCCCTCACTAACCTGGATGTGCAGTATAGACTGTATGTAGCTGAGGCTCTGTATACAGCATACCGCACTGTGTTAGAAATGATGGGGTCCCATACAACCTACCTGACAGCCCCCCCTCCCCCCAAGGCATGTGGGTGCCAGTGTACAGCACCAAACACAGACAGTGTGCATTTGAGCAACTTACAGCCTTACAGCCTTATGCCGCATACACACGAGCGGAATGTCCGACAGAAAAAGTCAGACGGGTAGTCGCATATTCCGATCGTGTGTGGACCCCATCTGACTTTTTACGTAGAAAATTCTGACGGACCTAGAAAGAGAACATGTTCTACATTTTTCGGACTGAACCAATCCCTATCGGGAAAACCGCTCGTCTGTATGCTGTTCCGATCGACCAAACACGACGCATGCTCTGAAGCAAGTACGAGACGGAGGCTATTGGCTACTAGACATGTGCACAACAAAATTTGTTTATTTTCGTTTCGTTTTTTTCGTTTCCGAAAAAAACTCGCTTATTTTTATTTAGTTTTTTTTCGTTTCCGTTGATTCGTAAAGATTCGTAAATTCGTAAGTCGTCGGTGTTCGTATTCGTAACGATTCGTACATTCGTAAGAGTTATTTTTTCGTAACTTTTTTTTTTTGCGTTGATTTTTCGTTTTTCTGTTACGTGTTCGAATGGATTGAACGAAAAAATCGTTACATTCGTTTATTCGAAATTTTCGGACGCATTCGTAACGTTTATTCGTACATTCGTAACTTTTTTTTTTTTCGATTCGTAGATTCGTCTCTTAATCGCTGCTTAACGTGCTTCATGGATTGAACGAAAATAATCGTACATTCGTAACTTTTTTTTTATGCTATTCGTACATTTTAAGAGACATGGCGCTGGAAAATTACGAATCGATTGAAAAAAAATTCTGTAATTACGTAACTTTTTTTTTTTTTCGATTCGTAATTTTCCATTCTTACAATGGCGCTGCTTAACGTGCTTAAGGATTGAACGCCATTGTAACTTTTTTTTTTTTTCGACACGGAATTTTCCGTGTCTCTTACAATTGCTTAACGTGCTTCGAATGGATTGAAAAAAAAATTACGTACAATCGTAACTTTTTTTTTTTTTTCGATTCGTAATTTTCCGTGTCTCTTACAATGCGCTGCTTAACGTGCTTCGAATGGATTGAACGAAAAAAATTCGTACATTCGTAACTTTTTTTTTCATTCGATTCGTTAATTTTCTAGTTTGTCTTTTTTCGAATTTTCGTATTTTCGGATTCGTTTCGATTCGAACGATTCGTTATTCGTCTCTTAAAATTTTTAGCGTGTCTCTTACAAAATAGTTCGATTCAAATTCGAAAACAATGTTACGTACGAATGTAACTAAAAAACGATGCGTCCGAATTCGAACAAACGAAAAACGAAAATCAACGAAATCGTTACGAATACGAAACGAAAAACGAAATTAAAACGGAAACGAACAGAAACTAAACAAAACTAAACAAATTTTTCTATTGTGCACATGTCTACTCTGAAGCTACGAGACGGACTGGCTATTGAACTTCCTTTTTCTAGCCCCGTCTGACGTGTTGTACGTCACCGCGTTCTTGGCGGTCGGACTTTGGTGTGATCGTGTGTAGGCAAGACAGTTTCAGCGGAACTCCGTCGGAAAAACCTTCAGAGTTTATTCCGATGGGAAAACCGGTCGTGTGTACAAGGCATTAGACTCCTCCAGACACCTGGAGCCGTCTCCTACTGGGACCCTCCCGACCTCCTTGGCCAGACCTCCTATCTGCCAGGCAGAGCTGTCTCCAAGCGTGAGCCCAGAACCTTGGTTTTGCCCCCTTAATGACCGGACATTTTTTGCGATTCGGGGCACTGCGTCACTTTAACTGAAAATTGCGCGGTCGCGCGACGTTGCACCCAAACAAAATTGACGTACTTTTTTCCCCACAAACAGAGCTTTCTTTTGGTGGTATTTGATCACCTCTGTGGTTTGTTTGTTTGCACTATAAACAAAAAAGAGCGACAATTTTGAAAAAAATAACAATATTTTTTACTTTTTGCTATAATAAGTATCCCCCGAAAAAAGTAAAAAAAAAATTTCTTCATCAGTTTAGGCCGATATGTAGTCTTCTACATATTTTTGGTAAAACAAAAAGCGCAATAAGCGTATATTGATTGGTTTGCACAAAAGGTTTAGCGTCTACAAAATAGGGGGTAGATTTATGGCATTTTACATTTTTTTTTTTTTATTATTAGTGATGGCGGCGATCTGCGATTTTTATCGTGACTGCGACATTGTGGCAGACAGATCGGACACTTTTGACACTATTTTGGGACCGTTTTCATTTATACAGCGATCAGTGCTATAAAAATGCACCGATTACTGTGTAAATAACACTGGCAGGGAAGGGGTTAAACACTAGGGGGGGGCGATCAAGGGGTTAAGTGTGTCCTAGGGAGGTGTTCTAACTGTGGGGGGGAGGGGGGAGGGGCTACCACTGACATGTATATATGTAAATCCCTTGCGCTACTGTGGGTAACTAGTTAATCAATAGTAACTGGTATGCAGCAAAATGTAGCATGTTCACAGATACACAAAAAATAGAATAAATAGGTAAAGAATTTCGCGCAAAGTGAATGAGTGCAATACTAAAAAGTATCCAACAGGTGGCGCTGGTACCGAAATGAAATCTGGGAGTGTAGGATAAATAAAATAAGTGACTGATAATG
>CM053026.1:13406574-13483951 GCA_028564925.1 Lithobates sylvaticus | reverse complement strand
GAAGGAAGGGTTGAGAGCGATGGCCTGGGTTCACTCTGGTCTGACAAAAAAGCAGTCTGTCGTAGTACCAGAGACAAATATATTTGGTGCCCGGATCAATCATTTAAATTAATTATTATTAGTACAGATTATTTAGTTAAATCAGCAACTTAATTCTAGACTGAAATCAGCCAGAAATAGTGACTCCCTGATCTTGCGGCATATCAGAAAAAACAGGGAGAAAACAAAAAGAAGAGTTCCCCCAAGAAGAACAGCGAGAGACCTGTTGCTAGATAATACAACTATAAATTTTAATAATGAAAAGAAAAAAACACTTCAAAAGTTTACAAAACAGACAGAGATCACATAAGCAAGTCACTGACAATTAAAAGGAGACAACGTTGTCTAATTAAAAAGGGGAAGTGCAGCTGCACACACACTCACATACAGATCATCACATTAAACCCACAGACACACCAATGATTACAGCCTATCCAGGCTATTAAGCAGAGGGGCATGTGACTTTTATTCATATGGGGGTGATGTATTTGTGCGGTCAATCAATAGCTAGATCGAAAACGTATAATTCAGCAAAAAACAAAAAACAAGATGGTACAGCATTAGTTTGCTCTCATTAGAAAGTTCCTTGTATGGCAGTTCATAGACTAGCTTTGTTGAATGAACAGCTTGGCAGCAGAGTGTGATATTTATTAATGGACATAGACACGTAGCAATCAGACACTGGTATACATGTTAGTACATGCTTGGTTCAGGCACTATATCAGGAACTGGTATACATGTTAGTACACCCTTGGTTCAGCAAAGCACAGTGAATAAAGTGGGGGAAGCAAAGCAGGGGCAAAGCAGAAGAAAAGCGTCACATGTAACTTAGAGCTGTTACAGCTTTATTATTAGTACTTTCGTGCTGCTCCATGTGCTTTTCTTTACTGTTGTACAGTTTAAAATGGCAAGTTTCAGGTTCGTGGGCCCAGTTATCGTTTGTAGGAAACATTGTTTGTTGGCCACTAATACAATGTTTTTGGCAGATGCAGGTTAGCTACATTTGTTCATACCTATTTGTATTAAAGGAAGTTTAGTACATTATTGACTAGATGGGTTTGTAACTAGAATGAAATGCAAACTTGATTCAGTGTAAGGAGAGGACACTCAGCAGCTGTTTACACATCTGGATATAAATGTACGCATTTTGTGGGTGCAACCCCGTCCTCGCAACTAAAGTAGATGAGAGGACGGGGTTGCACCCCCGAAACACGTCAATTGATCCCCCATGAGGTGAGCTAGCACATGTTGACATTAGGCATGGGATCAGGAGGGAAATCCAAATTTTCACTCCCAATTTGTGTGCATCTTCAAAATTTGGCTTTTACAGGGGTGAGATCACCCCATCTGATGAAGGCAAAATCAACACAGTTTTGACATACTAATGTCACATATTGCCTTAAATTTATCAAAGTTGAACTTTGTAAGTTCCTGAGTTGTGGATGTGGATGTTTTATGTTTTTAAACATGCCTGTTTAACCAAAAAAAGGCTATATACTGTAACACATACATGTTATACACCAAAGATGTTGGTTTCTTTTTTAACGCACATGTGAATGTGCACGGAGTAAAATGTTTTATACTCAACAATGTGTGGCTTCTTATTTCAATGCTCAATACCAGATTTGGAGTAAGTTGGTGTAGTTACAGTGACAATTGGGGTATTTACTAAAGGCAAATCAACTTGGCACTACAAGTGCACTTTCAGTGCAGTTTCACTCCCACAGTGCTCTAAAATTTGCCCCAATCAGGCCATTTTAGGGACTCAAATCAATTAATTCATGGAGCTGAAAAGGATGACTATTTTTATAATTAATGTATTACATACATTAACAACAAAAACATTGTGTGTGTGTGTGTAGCAGACCCACAACATCATAGTTAGCGGAAGAAGAGATTGTCACCTCATGTATCAAATAAATTAAGTTTGCACTATTGAAGAAAATGGCCTAAAATAAAAGGACATTGGATAACAGAGGAGACAGCTAGAAGAAACAGAAGTAGTAAATCAAATGAAATATGAGTTCAGTTTATAAAATTTTTTTTTATTTAAAACATGTTTTAGACATTGTCTGGCATATCAATGGCCCCCCTACCCGCAAAGTACTCTACATACTTTTGTCGAACTTCGCGGGTGCTTTGGGGGGGCAAGCCAGGATGGCCAGCTTCAATAGCCATTGGGGGTTGAAGGATCAGGAAAGCCGGCCTCAGTCCCAACTGATGCCACATAGTTTGATGCATTTTTCCTTAAGAAATTATGGAGTATGCAAGCATGCAAGGACAATATGATCTATTTTATATTCCATCATGTTGATCGCTGTGAGAAATAGGATTTCAAAGGCATTCTCCACTGCTCTTCTGGCTCTGGCCAGCCGGTAATTAAAAATCCTCTGGTCCTCATGGGGAATGGCCGCATCAGATGGTCATCCAGCCCAAAAGCTTCATCAGAAACGGAGACAAACGGGAGTCCTGCCACGTTGTCTTCCGGAGGTGGTAAGCCCAAGCCGCCATTCTGGAGACGTCTGAAGAACTCTGTCTGGGTGATGACTCCACCATCCGACATTCAGCCATCCCCACGTCCACATACAGGAACTCGTATGTCGCCAACACCACCGCCAACAGCACAATACTTTTAAACCCCTTATAATTGTAATATGACCCTGAGTTGGGGGGTGGGACAATGTGGACATGCTTCCCATCTATTGTCCCTCCGCAGTAGGGAAAGCTCCACAGCTGGGCAAATTGGGAGGCCACAGTCTGCCATTCCTGTGGGTTTGAAGGAAACTGTGGAGTCAAACAAGAAAAAAGAAAATGAGTACTTTTGCACATAACATTGCAAGCAGATTAAACACAAACATTCTTGGCTAACATAAGTATAACATTTATTTAAAGGAGTATTTAAAGACAAAAGTATAATAAGGTCCACTTATCAGATTCCTCACCCCCTCTGATGGCCCATTGGAAAAATTGGTGGTGGGAGGATGAGTTGATATTTTGGACAGGTAACCTCCTCCACTTCATTGAGAGCTGAATGCATAAATAATGTGTGATATTTTGGCAAGCCCCTCCTTACTTACACTATTGGCAGCCCACTGGACAGGTAAGAAGTGTCATAATACAAAAATAGGAATACGCACTGTCCAAATTGAAGCACATTTTTACATTCGGCAATTACCTATCAAGATAATAGGAGAACAAAACTTAAACAGTACCATTTGAAAGTATTCAGACAGGTCCTTGCACTACATGCTTTGGTGAATTCATCCATAAATATGAACACAAAAGAGGTAGGTATAGTGTGTATAGGTTTGGCAAAGTCAGCAGAGTATCGGTATCGGTTGACTTAGTGGTTGGGGGGAGGGAGGGTTCCAAATGAGTTTTGGCCCCCCCAAAAAAAGCCTCTTGCCCTCTGCCTGAGTTTAACCACTTTAAGACCAGCCTCGTTTTGGATTTTAGGTGTTTACATGTTTAAAACAGTTTTTTTTGCTAGAAAAAAACTTAGAACCCCCAAAACATTATATATTGTTTTTTTTCTAACACCCTAGAGAATAAAATGGCGGTCGTTGCAATACTTTTTTTCACACCGTATTTGCGCAGCGGTCTTGCAAGCGCACTTTTTTTGGAAAAAATTCACTTTTTTGAATAAAAAAATAAGACAACAGTAAAGTTAGTCCAATTTTTTTATATATTGTGAAAGATAATGTTACGCCGAGTAAATTGATACCTAAAATGTCACGCTTCAAAATTGCGCCCGCTCGTGGAATGGCATCAAACTTTTACCCTCAAAAATTTCCATAGGCGACGTTTAAAAAATTCTACAGGTTGCATATTTTGCGTTACAGAGGAGCTCTATGGCTATAATTATTGCTCTCGCTCTACCGATCGCTGCGATACCTCACATGTGTGGTTTGACCACCGTTTCCATATGCGGGCGCTACTCACGTATGCGTTCGCTTCTGCGCACGAGCTCGTCGGGACGGGGCGCTTTAAATTTTTTTTTGTTTTTCTTATTTATTTTTCTTGATTTTATTTATTTTTACACTGGTTTTTACAAAAAAATAAATTGGCTCACTTTTATTCCTATTACAAGGAATGTAAACATTCCTTGTAATAGAAAAAAGCATGACAGGTCCTCTTAAATATGAGATCTGGGGTCAAAAAGTCCTCAGATCTCATATTTGGACTTCAATGAAAAAAAAAAATAAATAAATAAAAATGTCATTTAAAAAAATGACATTTGAAAATTCCTCTTTAAGAGGTATGGGCGGAAGTGACGTTTTTGCGCCCTCCTATGGTATAGAGATGAGTGGCGGCCATCTTAGCGTCACTCAACTCTAGACACAGGAGGGGAACGGACCCGATCGCCTCCGCCGCTGCCGACGGGAGGGGGGCACCTCTCCCGCCGCCGATAACGGTGATCTTGCGGCGAATCCGCCGCGATGACCACCATTATCGGACAGCCGACCGGTGCCTGAAGAGATGGATTCCTCGGTTGTGGCAACAGCTGCTGCCGTTACCGAGATATTCCTCTTCAAAAAAGGGATGTACATCGTCATGCGCCGGTCCAATACGCTGGTTGCAATACTTTTTTTCACACCGTATTTGCGCAGCGGTCTTGCAAGCGCACTTTTTTTGGAAAAAATTCACTTTTTTGAATAAAAAAATAAGACAACAGTAAAGTTAGTCCAATTTTTTTATATATTGTGAAAGATAATGTTACGCCGAGTAAATTGATACCTAAAATGTCACCCTTCAAAATTGCGCCCGCTCGTGGAATGGCATCAAACTTTTACCCTCAAAAATCTCCATAGGCGACGTTTAAAAAATTCTACAGGTTGCATATTTTGTGTTACAGAGGAGGTCTACGGCTATAATTATTGCTCTCGCTCTACCGATCGCGGCGATACCTCACATGTGTGGTTTGACCACCGTTTTCATATGCGGGCGCTACTCACGTATGCGTTCGCTTCTGCGCACGAGCTCGTCGGGACGGGGCGCTTTAAATTTTTTTTTGTTTTTCTTATTTATTTTTCTTGATTTTATTTATTTTTACACTGGTTTTTACAAAAAAATTAATTGGCTCACTTTTATTCCTATTACAAGGAATGTAAACATTCCTTGTAATAGAAAAAAGCATGACAGGTCCTCTTAAATATGAGATCTGGGGTCAAAAAGTCCTCAGATCTCATATTTGGACTTCAATGAAAAAAAAAAATAAATAAAAAATAAAAATGTCATTTAAAAAAATGACATTTGAAAATTCCTCTTTAAGAGGTATGGGCGGAAGTGACGTTTTTTGCGCCCTCCTATGGTATAGAGATGAGTGGCCGCCATCTTAGCGTCACTCATCTCTAGACACAGGAGGGGAACGGACCCGATCGCCTCCGCCGCTGCCGACGGGAGGGGGGGCACCTCTCCCGCCGCCGATAACGGTGATCTTGCGGCGAATCCGCCGCGATGACCACCATTATCGGACAGCCGACCGGTGCCTGAAGAGATGGATTCCTCGGTTGTGGCAACAGCTGCTGCCGTTACCGAGATATTCCTCTTCAAAAAAGGGATGTACATCGTCATGCGCCGGTCCAATACGCTGGTTGCAATGCTTTTTTTCACACCGTATTTGCGCAGCGGTCTTGCAAGCGCACTTTTTTTGGAAAAAATTCACTTTTTTGAATAAAAAAATAAGACAACAGTAAAGTTAGTCCAATTTTTTTATATATTGTGAAAGATAATGTTACGCCGAGTAAATTGATACCTAAAATGTCACCCTTCAAAATTGCGCCCGCTCGTGGAATGGCATCAAACTTTTACCCTCAAAAATCTCCATAGGCGACGTTTAAAAAATTCTACAGGTTGCATATTTTGTGTTACAGAGGAGGTCTACGGCTATAATTATTGCTCTCGCTCTACCGATCGCGGCGATACCTCACATGTGTGGTTTGACCACCGTTTTCATATGCGGGCGCTACTCACGTATGCGTTCGCTTCTGCGCACGAGCTCGTCGGGACGGGGCGCTTTAAATTTTTTTTTGTTTTTCTTATTTATTTTTCTTGATTTTATTTATTTTTACACTGGTTTTTACAAAAAAATTAATTGGCTCACTTTTATTCCTATTACAAGGAATGTAAACATTCCTTGTAATAGAAAAAAGCATGACAGGTCCTCTTAAATATGAGATCTGGGGTCAAAAAGTCCTCAGATCTCATATTTGGACTTCAATGAAAAAAAATAAATAAATAAATAAAAATGTCATTTAAAAAAATGACATTTGAAAATTCCTCTTTAAGAGGTATGGGCGGAAGTGACGTTTTTTGCGCCCTCCTATGGTATAGAGATGAGTGGCCGCCATCTTAGCGTCACTCATCTCTAGACACAGGAGGGGAACGGACCCGATCGCCGTCGGGGGCCCCGATCTAAGGTAAGTGATGCATAATGAGCTAGTATGCTAGTCATACTAGCTCATTATGACTTTCTCTTGCAGGTAGTTTTAAAAAAAAAAAAGTTTAACTGGGTATACAACCACTTTAATGGACTGGACTTGGCAAGCAAGAACTCCAACACCAAGCCCTTGCACAGCACGAACTCTATGATGAGTACGTACCCGCAACATGGCTTGAAAACGAACGGCTGGTCAGAACGAACTGACAAAACGCACTGAAAATCAGAAAGGACCTGAGAAGAATGATCTGAAAATCAGAAACGAGTGGACAAGAACGCACTGAAAATCAGATACGAACTATTAAATAGAACGCACTGAAAGACAGGAACGAACTGACTACACGCACTGAAGAACAGATACAAACCCACAAGCACAAACTGACAAGCAGTAACGAAATGAAAAGCACGAGGCTGAAAAGCGCGAATCGTCTCCCACCAAACTTCTACTAACACGAGATAAACACGAGACTAGCAGAAGGAGCCCAAAGAGTGGCGCACTGGCTATTGAACTTTCTTTTTATAGTCCCGTCATACGTGTTGTACGTCACCGCATTCTGGACATTCGGAAATTCCGACAACATTTGTGTGACCGTGTGTATGTAAGACAAGTTTGAGCCAACATCCTTCTGAAAAATAAAGAGTGGAAATATCCGCGCTTAGGAATTTGGAACTGCTGCCCCCCTGAAAAACTACACCTAGATGTAGCAAGGATAGATAAAAACTGTAAAGGGAGGGGAGTTGGCGCTGTTCAAGGTTGAGGGTATATGAAGGGTAAATACTCTCAAACAGGAGAAGTATACAGTGGTGTGAAAAAGTGTTTGCCCCCTTCCTCATGAAAATTCCTCTTTAAGAGGTATGGGCGGAAGTGACGTTTTTTGCGCCCTCCTATGGTATAGAGATGAGTGGCCGCCATCTTAGCGTCACTCATCTCTAGACACAGGAGGGGAACGGACCCGATCGCCTCCGCCGCTGCCGACGGGAGGGGGGGCACCTCTCCCGCCGCCGATAACGGTGATCTTGCGGCGAATCCGCCGCGATGACCACCATTATCGGACAGCCGACCGGTGCCTGAAGAGATGGATACCTCGGTTGTGGCAACAGCTGCTGCCGTTACCGAGATATTCCTCTTCAAAAAAGGGATGTACATCGTCATGCGCCGGTCGGAAAGTGGTTAAGGACAACAATAATATTTGTACACATTTTAGGGGGTGTTTAGGGTAAGCACTACAATTGAGCTGACAAAATACATTGTTAAGTGACTAGGCTAGGTTTGTATGGGCCCAGGATAGCATGTTGGGGAGGTAAGTGAGGGCAAATATGCATGAAGGACAAAAAAGGAACTTTAAAAGCTTCCAGCATGCATGAGGACAAAAAGGATATTCACGGCATATTACAAAAATTGGTAATTATGGAATGATGAAATAAATACAATACATTAGCAAACATTAAATACATAGAATGTGATGTTAAAGGAGAAAACTTACCTTAATATAGTCCTTCTGCTGGACCTGTATGATGGCAGAACAGGTCTCTGGAATAATGATTCCCAGAACCTGGTTGGAGATTCCAGTCGTAAACTTGATATCCTGGAGACGCCCAGTACCGCAAGATGGCAACGAGCCTCTGCTCGGGAGTGATGGCTTGCAGGTGTCCTGCTTGGTAATATAAGGGGACAGCAAAGCCAACAGACGGTGAAAAATGGGGTCCGTCATCCGGAGATAATTCCTGAAATCATCAGGATTATTCTCCCGGATCTCCTGCAGCAAAGGCATGTGAGAGAATTGGTCACGTTGGAGCAACCAATTCTTCGCCCATGAACTCCTCTTCGCCATGTTAAAGTGGTTGTATACCCTAAATTGCAACTTGCACCTACAGGTAAGCCTAGAGTAAGGCTTACCTGTAGGTACAAGAAATATCTCCTAAACCTGCACGGTTTAGGAGATATTTGGAAAGAACTATTTACAACGTTGTCTACGGCGCATTCCCATCTGCGGCTCACCACAGTTGAAGTGCCCCGCGCGCATGCGACGTCTTCGCTGCTCTGGCCAATCACCCAGGAAGAGCGATGGCTGCGGCTGGAGGGGGAGAAGAAGACGGCGTCGGGGGCCCCGATCTAAGGTAAGTGATGCATAATGAGCTAGTATGCTAGTCATACTAGCTCATTATGACTTTCTCTTGCAGGTAGTTTTAAAAAAAAAAAAGTTTAACTGGGTATACAACCACTTTAATGGACTGGACTTGGCAAGCAAGAACTCCAACACCAAGCCCTTGCACAGCACGAACTCTATGATGAGTACGTACCCGCAACATGGCTTGAAAACGAACGGCTGGTCAGAACGAACTGACAAAACGCACTGAAAATCAGAAAGGACCTGAGAAGAATGATCTGAAAATCAGAAACGAGTGGACAAGAACGCACTGAAAATCAGATACGAACTATTAAATAGAACGCACTGAAAGACAGGAACGAACTGACTACACGCACTGAAGAACAGATACAAACCCACAAGCACAAACTGACAAGCAGTAACGAAATGAAAAGCACGAGGCTGAAAAGCGCGAATCGTCTCCCACCAAACTTCTACTAACACGAGATAAACACGAGACTAGCAGAAGGAGCCCAAAGAGTGGCGCACTGGCTATTGAACTTTCTTTTTATAGTCCCGTCATACGTGTTGTACGTCACCGCATTCTGGACATTCGGAAATTCCGACAACATTTGTGTGACCGTGTGTATGTAAGACAAGTTTGAGCCAACATCCTTCTGAAAAATAAAGAGTGGAAATATCCGCGCTTAGGAATTTGGAACTGCTGCCCCCCTGAAAAACTACACCTAGATGTAGCAAGGATAGATAAAAACTGTAAAGGGAGGGGAGTTGGCGCTGTTCAAGGTTGAGGGTATATGAAGGGTAAATACTCTCAAACAGGAGAAGTATACAGTGGTGTGAAAAAGTGTTTGCCCCCTTCCTCATTTCCTGTTCCTTTGCATGTTTGTCACACTTAAGTGTTTCGGAACATCAAACCAATTTAAACAATAGTCAAGGACAACACAAGTAAACACAAAATGCAATTTGTAAATGAAGGTGTTTATTATTAAAGGTGAAAAAAAATCCAAACCATCATGGCCCTGTGTGAAAAAGTGATTGCCCCCCTTGTTAAAACATACTATAACTGTGGTTGTCCACACCTGAGTTCAATTTCTCTAGCCACACCCAGGCCTGATTATTGCCACACCTGTTCACAATCAAGGCATCACTTAAATAGGAGCTGCTTGACACAGTAAGGTCCACCAGAAGATCCTTAAAAGCTACACATCATGCCGAGACCCAAAGAAATTCAGGAACAATTGAGAAAGAAAGTAATTGAGATCTATCAGTCTGGAAAGGGTTATAAAGCCATTTCCAAAGCTTTGGGAATCCAGCGAACCACAGTGAGAGCCATTATCCACAAATGGCGAAGACATGGAACAGTGGTGAACCTTCCCAGGAGTGGCCGGCCGCCCAAAATTACCCCAAGGGCGCAGCGACGACTCATCCAAGAGGTCACAAAAGACCCCACAACAACGTCCAAGGAACTGCAGGCCTCACTTGCCTCAGTTAAGGTCAGCGTTCATGCCTCCACCATCAGGAAAAGACTGGGCAAAAATAGCCTGCATGGCAGAGTTCCAAGGAGAAAACCACTGCTGAGCAAAAAGAACATCAAAGCTCGTCTCAATTTCTCCACAACACATCTTGATGATCCCCAAGACTTTTGGGACAACATTCTGTGGACCGATGAGACAAAAGTGGAACTCTTTGGAAGGTGTGTGTCCAAGTGTATTTGGCGTAGAAGGAACACTGCATTTCAGAAAAAGAACATTATACCAACAGTAAAATATGGTGGTGGTAGTGTGATGGTCTGGGGCTGTTTTGCTGCTTCAGGACCTGGAAGACTTGCCGTGATAAAAGGAACTATGAATTCTGCTGTCTACCAAGAGATCCTGAAGGAGAATGTCCGACCATCTGTTCGTGTACTCAAGCTGAAACGAACTTGGGTTCTGCAGCAGGACAATGATCCTAAACACACCAGCAAGTCCACCACCGAATGGCTGAAGAAAAACGAAATGAAGACTTTGGAGTGGCCTAGCCAAAGTCCTGACCTGAATCCTATTGAGATGTTGTGGTATGACCTTAAAAAGGCTGTTCATGCTCGAAAACCCTCTAATGTAACTGAATTAGGACAATTCTGCAAAGATGAGTGGGCCAAAATTCCTCCAGGACGCTGTTAAAGCCTCATTGCACGTTATCGCAAACGCTTGGTTGCAGTTGTTGCTGCTAAGGGTGGCCCAACCAGTTATTAGGTTTAGGGGGCAATCACTTTTTCACACAGGGCCATGATGGTTTGGATTTTTTTTCACCTTTAATAATAATAAACACCTTCATTTACAAATTGCATTTTGTGTTTACTTGTGTTGTCCTTGACTATTGTTTAAATTGGTTTGATGTTCCGAAACACTTAAGTGTGACAAACATGCAAAGGAACAGGAAATGAGGAAGGGGGCAAACACTTTTTCACACCACTGTAGGTGATAAAAGGAGTATAAAATCGTGAATAAAGTGCAGTGGTATAAACTGGTTAAATGAATCAGCAATACTAAAACACATAAAGTAAAAAGTGTCCAAAAGTAAACCAAAGTATTCAGTAGTTATGAGCAACGATAAATAAAGGATAAGAATTGGTGAAGGTGCACGTGCATAAATATATAAAACTATATTATGTAGTAAATAAATATTGCTAAAAAGCTCAAATTATTAAATCATAGGTTAGATGCAAATATTTTGTACATGTAAAATGAGACGGCCTTTCAACAGCTAAAAGTGATGACAATATATAAATATGTGAAATAAAAGTCCAATAAAATCCGGTAGTGTTGTAAGCTGATATAAGAACTGGCAGGTTGATAATTATCAGTAAAAGGTAATTGGTTATATATGCTCCATTCAGCAGTAACCAAAGAACCAATAGGAAGTCCACCATATACTGAATGCAAAAAAATGCAAACAAACAATCAGTGAGTAGATGCAATTTGTACAAATTCAGTCTAGTGAAGTGTGTGATATTCTTGACAATATCGTAGGAAACGTGACAAGCAGCTGTGGGGGTCCCGTACTCCCCTCCTTCCGACCGTGCCCCTAATGTGTTTGCACTCACCGGAGTGCCCAACCCCTGCAGGGGTAATGGGCATAGAAGTGATGCTCCACGTTGGTCTCTCCCGTCTGGATGTCCTCCTTCTCTGGGGGATTTGTACCAGCTGGATCCTTGTTCTCCTGTGGTCCGGTGTGCTCATTCGGTGCAGGTGGGAAAAATATGGGGAAGGGATGGATACATAGCGTAACTCCATATAGGTTTAAAAAATACGAATTTATTGGAAAACCTTAAAAAAATATGTATTCGACCACCAAGTGGTATAACAAAAAGATCAAAGGGCTAGTAAGCCCATACGATAACAAAGCCGGCGTATGTAACACAGCTCTATCCGGGGATGCGGCGCGCGTTCCACGGCCGCGATAGCTCCAAAACCGGAAGCGGAGGCTGCGCCGGATGTGACGTATTGCGTACCACGATAGTCCCGCCTAGGTATCTTTTTGTTATACCACTTGGTGGTCGAATACATATTTTTTAAAGATTTTCCAATAAATTCGCAGGGGTTGGGCACTCCGGTGAGTGCAAACACATTAGGGGCACGGTCGGAAGGAGGGGAGTACGGGACCCCCACAGCTGCTTGTCACGTTTCCTACGATATTGTCAAGAATATCACACACTTCACTAGACTGAATTTGTACAAATTGCATCTACTCACTGATTGTTTGTTTGCATTTTTTTGCATTCAGTATATGGTGGACTTCCTATTGGTTCTTTGGTTACTGCTGAATGGAGCATATATAACCAATTACCTTTTACTGATAATTATCAACCTGCCAGTTCTTATATCAGCTTACAACACTACTGGATTTTATTGGACTTTTATTTCACATATTTATATATTGTCATCACTTTTTTTTTTTTTTTCCATAAAGATTTTATTAAGAATAAGTCATACAGAACAGGCAAGGGAACACACATAAATTGCAAAACAGGTCGTCTGTCAGTACAGGTATAGAACAAAGAACAAAATGTGTAAACCATCGGAGCATGAATTTGATGAGTCTAGCGTGTGCCCTGGAGGACATGGGGATAGAAAGAGGTTGGTGGGATTTAGTCCGTGCCATCCCATAGTGGACCAGTGGGGTACGGTATAACGGGTACGACAGGTGTATACCAGTGGACACCTGTCGCCCAAAAGATGCTTAGGGGATGGCGGGAGGCCAAGAGGGGGCGAGAGGGAGGGAGTGAGAAAGAGAGAGAAAAAAGGAGAAGGGGAAAGAGAGAAAAAAAAAAAAAAGAAAAAAAATAGGAGAAAAAAAAAAAAAAAAAAGAAAAAAAAAAAAGGAAGGGGGGGGGGATAGAAGGTGGGGGGAAACGAGGGAGGAGCGAGAGGGGGAGGCATAGAGAGAGGGAAAAGACTGGGAGAGGAGGGAGGAGGGAGGGTATAGAGGGGGAGGTTGAGGCGGTTGAGGCGTCCCTCGCCCAGATCTCACACAGAGGATAGGTGGGGAAGCAGAGTAGCGGGTCTTGGTTGCCTAGGTAGAGAATCATTCCAGGAAACGTTAACCTTTGTAAGACATTTAGCGGATATGATGTTCGTACTCTCGGGTGGTTGTAAAGTGATTCCAGCAAGCCCAGGTGGTTGTGAACTTCTCCATCCTCTCCTGAGCGATGTGTATCAGCTCTTCCATGTCTCTAATCCTAGAGATGCCACTAAACCATTCTCGAATTGTCGGGGGGAGGTTCGAGCGCCAGTGCCGAGGAATGCAGAGTCTGGCTGCATTTACCATATGCATGGCAAGGGATCTAAAGTAGTTTTTCCTAGAGAGGGAGGTGTGATGCAAAAGATATTGTTCAGGTGTGAAGTCTAGCGTGTAGGTGGTGATCGAAGAGATAAGGTCATGGACTTTCTTCCAGAAAGGTTGGATGTTGGGGCAATCCCACCATATATGTATCATAGTCCCTGCTGCCGTGTTACACCTCCAGCAGACATTGGGGATTGTGGGAGAAAATTTGTGCAAGCGGGAGGGAGTTCTGTACCACCGTGTTATTATTTTGTACCCATTTTCCTGGATGGCGACATTCACCGACCCCCCGTGGGCATATTCATGAATTCTAGTCCAGTCAGCAGGTGACAGGGGAGTTTGAAGGTCTCTGTTCCAAGAGGTTTGTGAGGGTGGGAGGGTCAAATCGGGTGAGTCCTGTAGTAGGGCGTAGAAGAGCGAAATTAGGTGCCTCTGTGGGATCTTGCGACTACATAGAGTTTCAAAGGGGGTGAGAGGCCTAGACCAGTTAGCTCGGGTAGTGTAGGTGGTCAAAAAGCTACAGATTTGTCTGTATGTCCAGAAGGAGAAGGTGGGATTATTAGTATAAGTGCGTAGGTCATTCAATGAGATCAATTTACCTCCTGGGAAGAATTGGGAAGCGAGGACGTCGTCGGATGGCCATTCCTGTTTGAGGAAGTTGGGGGAGTCCCCGGGGGGGAAGTCAGGGTTGCATCTTAGGGGCGTCAGTGGGCCTGGAGTTGGGGCAAGAGACCTGTCGGCGGGTATCTTCTTAAATGTCGATAGAGACGTGTGTATAAGGGGGTGTGAATCCAGCCTGTGCGGCCAGCATTTCGGAGGGAGCCACGGAATGAGATGCAGGGGGATCGGCGAGAAAGTGTTCTCGAGTGCAACCCACACTTTTTGTGTGGCGTGGATGTTCCAATCCGCGATTCTTGTTAAGTGGCAGGCAGAGTGGTACTTTTGCAGGTCAGGGAGAGCTATACCTCCTTTGGGCTTGGCTCGGGTGAGGAGGGTATACCTGATCCGTGGGGGGGCATCCTTCCAAATGAAGGAGGAGCAAATTTTCCGATATGTCGAGAAAAAGTCCCGGGGCAGGGCGATAGGGATGGTTTGAATCAGGTAAAGCAGACGGGGCAGAATAATCATCTTAATTAAAGCTGCTCGACCAAACCATGAGACATTGAGAGTCATCCAGTCCTTAAGATAAGCTTGGGCTTTAAGCAAGGCTGTTTGGAAGTTAGCTGGATATAGATCTGAGAAGCGGGGTGTAATCCGCACACCTAGGTATGTGATGGCTGTCTTTTCCCAATGAAAAGGGAAAGAGTCTTGGCAGTGGGCAACTTCTTGCTGGGGGAGCGAAACGTTCAGGGCTTGTGATTTGGAGTAATTGATTTTAAGGTTTGAAAGCTCTCCAAAGGTGTGTAGATCCCTAAGAAGGGATGGCAAGGAGGTGCGTGGGGATGTTAAAGACAGCAGGACATCGTCCGCAAAAGCTGCAACTTTAAATTGCCTACCTTGTATTGTAAGGCCACGGATATCTTGGTTGCTCCTGAGTTTATTAAGAAGAGGTTCTAATGTGAGGATATAGATCAAGGGGGAGAGGGGGCAGCCTTGGCGTGTGCCATTACTGATGGGGAAGGCGTTTGACAGGTGGCCATTAACACGGACCGCTGCAGAGGGGCTAGAGTATAGTGCCATTATAGCAGACAGCATGCGTTCTTGTAGGCCAAGGGCCTCCAGGACTGCCCTCATGTAGTCCCAGGCCACTCTGTCAAACGCCTTCTCCGCATCAAGAGAGAGAAAGAAGCCCTGGGAATTTGACGTAGTAAGCCAGTGATGTAGGTTGAGGGTGCGTATGGTATTGTCCCTGGCCTCCCTGCCCGGTACAAAACCCACCTGGTCCGGGTTAATCAGGTTGGGGATAAGGGGTATGAGTCTGTTGGCCAGAATTTTAGCATAGAGCTTAATATCCACATTAAGAAGGGAGATTGGCCTGTAATTAGCTACTAAAAGGGGGTCTTTATTATCTTTAGGGATCACTGATATATGGGCTGAAAGCATTCGACTTGGGTCTGCTTGGGGATTCGACAAGGCGTTAAAAGTGCGGATTAAGTGCGGGGAAAGGACTTCTGAGAAGGATTTGTAGTATTGGAGGGAGTAACCATCCGGGCCAGGGCTTTTACCTACCTTCATTTGTTTCACGGCCGTGTCTAGTTCCGCTAGGGAGAATTGTTCTTCTAGGAGGGAGGTTTGTTGGGGGGAAATGGGCGTGGGACTATATTGAGCTAGGAAGTCTGCAATGGCCGTTTGGCGGGCTCTGTTGGGGGTCTGGGCGGAGCGGTCAGGGTAAAGATTGTAGAGTTTGGAATAGAAGTCTTCAAATTCCTTAGCTATGTCTTCATTCTTGGCCAGCAAGGATCCCTCAGTGTTACGAATGTTGTGAATTGTGGAGGAAAGTTTGGCGGCTTGCACTGAGCGAGCAAGAATGCGGCCGCACTTGTTGCCGTATTCGTAGAAGATCCTCTGGCCAAGAATGTATCGTCTTTTGGTGCGTCTACCCAGTTCCTCCGCTAGGAGAGAGCGAGCTTGAACAAGTTCCTGGAGGGTGAGTTGTGCTTGGGTCTGTTTGTGGGCTTTTTCAAGTCTACTAATTTGGTCCAGCAGGTCCTTGATCTGCTGTTGGTGGAGTTTTTTGGCTTGTGCATTCAGGGTCAGCAGTTCCCCTCGAATAACGCACTTGTGGGCTTCCCAGATAGAAATGGGGGACATGTCAGGGTCAGCATTTTCTTGGAAGTACAGCTGGATGCAGGTGCGTATACGCTCTAGGGCCACTGGGTCTTTAGTCAGGGAGGGATTGAAGCGCCAAATCTTGGTTTTGGCGAGAGTCTCGGGGAAGGTCAGAGTAACTGAGATGGGATGATGGTCCGACAAGAACATCGGCTCGATGGTGGCCTGTCTAAGTAGGGAGAGGTCCGTCTGTGTGAGGAAGAAAAAGTCGATTCGAGAGTACTTTTGGTGGGGGGTAGAAAAGAAAGTGTAATCCTTGGTCGAGGGGAATAAGGTGCGCCACGTGTCGTGGAGGGCCAGTTCTTGGAGCTGTGCCTTAATCTGGCGTAGAGCTCTGTAGGGCAAGGAAGACGTCCCAGTGGAGGTGTCTAACAAGGGGTTTAACGGGACATTAAAGTCGCCTCCCAGGAGGATCAGGCCCTCACGGAATGTGGATAGGAGTGAGCATGTTTTGCGAAAAAATGAGACTTGGTGTATATTAGGGCAATAGATATTCGCCAAAGTTATTGGCTTGGATGCGTATATCCCCTTGAGGAAGACAAACCTCCCCTCAGGATCTAGCAGGGAGTCGGTTAGTTGGAAGTCGGCGTGTCTTGAAATGAGGATAGAAACTCCTTTCGTCTTGGCAGTAGGGTTAGTGGCATGGAAGGCGGAACGATAGAGATGATTGGAGAGTTTTGGAGTGGAGTCCGTTCTGAAATGGGTTTCTTGGAGGAAAAGGAAATGTGCCTTGAGTTTAGTAAGAGAGGCCAACACTTGGGACCTTTTTTCAGGCACATTGAGGCCCTTCACGTTCAGCGAGACACATTTCAGGGTTACTGGGGTTTTAATTGAAGGGTTGGGTGCCATAGTTACAGGGGGAGCTACGTCGGGAATCACACTGGGGAGTGTGCGCGTGTTAGGTTATGTAGGGGCGAGGGGCGCCTCAAGGGAAGGGTAGGGGGGGGGGGGGGGGTGGGAAGAGAGCAAGGGGGGGAGAGAGGGGGAGAAGGGAGGGGGTGAGAGCAGAGACAAAAGGCGGGGTAGGGGGGGTGGGGGGAGGGGGAGGTGTGAAAGGGGGTGTAGAGGGGGTTGCAAACCAGAGGTGAGGGTAGCTCAGCTAATCACCTGCAGGGGGAGGAAAGAGAAAGCCTGGAAGGTCAGCAAGGTCTCACAGAGACTGCTGTGTGGGGGAAGTAAGAAGGACGGGTACCACTTAGTGGCTGCGATCCGGGGAACTGCGAAGATAGATTATGGTGGGAATGTAAATCATGAGGAAAGAGGGTGAGGAAGGGGGATCTCTCCAACCGTGAGGATCTCCCCTGGAGTGGCAAGAAGCCTGCCATAGATCGGGGTAGAGAGATCTCTCAGGTCACGACTATCACATAGTGCAAAAATAAACAATTAAATTCAGACCCAACTGGATTCTTAAGGAACAAAACTTGGCATGTTGAACATAGGTTACTAACAATCAGTACCATAGAAATTGACATCGTTTTTCATAGACAAGTACAAGTACAACCCGTGAGCAAGCGAACTTGGGTACAAGGATTGGAGGGATTACCTAACTCCCGTCAGGGGTCGGAGGGGTCGGGTCCCCCAAGGGCCATTCGACAGTATGATATGGGAGGGGGAGGGGGGGAGAAGAGCGGAGGGAAGAGGGGGAGGAGGAGGAGGAGGGGGGGGGGGGGGAGGGGGGGGGGGGGGGGGGGGGGGGGGGGAGAAGCAGAGGGGAAAAAAAAAAAAGGGGGGAGGGAGGGTAGGGGGGTAAGGAAGGAAAAAGGGGGGTGAGTGGGGAGGGGGGGGTTAAGAAGGGGGAAAAAGGGAGGAGGAGGAGGGGAAGGGAAAGGAGGGGAGGGGAAGGGAGAGGAGAGGAGGAAAAAGAGAGGTGAGGAAGGGGGGAGAGGTGAGGAGGGGGGAGAAGGGGAGGAGGGGGGGGGGGGGGGGAGAGAGGTGAGGAGGGGGGGGGGGGAGAAAGGTGAGGAGGGGGGGGGGGGGGGGGTGAGGAGGGGGGGAGGGGGGAGGGTGAGGGAGGGGGGAGGGGGAGAGAGGGGAGGAGGGGGGAGGGGGAGGGAGAGGTGGAGGGGGTTGGGGGGGGTGGATGAAGGGAATGGAGGGGGGGGGGGTGAGGGGGGGGAGGGGAGGGGAGGGGGGGGGGGGGGGGGGACCTGAGGGGGGGGATCCTGGGTAGCGAGAGTATTGGTTTGGGGTGTCTAGACAGGGAGTAAATGAAATGTCCGGGTATACCGGGTTACCTTGGGAGATGAAGCCTGCGTATGGCGGCCAGTGCGCGTCTATCAGGAGCCCAAAATACGTTAGCTTGTCACTTGCATGGAGAAAGGAAGGAAAAAAGAAAAGGGGAGAGGAGGAGAAAAAAAAAAAAAAAAAAAAAAAAGAGCAGCATCATCATATAAAACATCTTTAGGTAACCATACAGATGGGTGATCTCCAAGTGGTCCGCATAAGGTAACTCAGGGTAGCAAAAAAAAAAAAAAAAAAAAAAGAAAAAAAAAAAAAAAAAAACACACCACAGTGGGCTAACCCAGGTTTGAAACATGGGGCCCATAGGGAAACAAAGTCAGGTACCTGCATAGGAAAGAAAGGGGCGTTAATACGGACTCGGTGCCGAGCAACAGGGTTATTCGGGGAGATCTGTTGACCAGCTATAGAGCGCCTGGTGAGGTAAGGGTTCCAGCAGCAGGACTCTGGATCCATGTTCCTGCGGAGAAGCATGTCATCAGGGTGGATGGAGATTAGGCTTCACCGGGCACAGTCCAGTCGGGGGGAGGCAGGTGTGAGCGTTCACGTCTTCGGGTGATGGGGGGTCTCCGTTTGAGGTGAGGGGGCAAACGGAGAGCGCCGCTCAAGGACCGACAGGGACCAGAAGCGGGCAGGAACCACTCGGTGTTGCCCCAGGGGAGCAGAGTGTAGGTGTCCTGGGCGGCATGGTTGGAGGAGTTCCGGAGCTGGGACGAGGTAGAGGCCCACGGCCTCGGTGGCGGCTGGGATGGAGCAGGTCCCTGATCCTGTGGCAGGTCATGGTGGCGGCAGGAGAGGAGTCCATGGCAGGAGCGCTAAAACACAGGATGCAAGGGTGGGTTAGGCGCCTTGTAGCGCGGCATAGTGTGAGGTGCTGCTCGTAGCCACAGCGGGCGAGCGCGGTGTGGAGGCTGGATAGGTATAGGGATCCCCGCGGGTATATCGTGGCGAGGGCGGGCTCGGGTGAGCTGGGGACGGGGGCTGGGGGCAATCACTGGCGTTCCTTCAGAGATGGGTTAGTCATGGGTAGGGAGAAAGTTTACTCACGGGTTGCGCACTGTGTTCGGGGAAGAGTCAGTTCAATCTTCCATCGCGTCCCTTCTGGCCAACGGAGGAGGTGAGTAGTCCGGGCTCCCCTGGTGAATGTCTCGGCGTGAGCGGGCATTCGGCGACGTGGGTCCGGGTCTGCGTCTGCGGGACCTCTGTCGGGCAGCCTTCGGGGAAGGGTTGAGGGAGACAGGGAGCCATGGTTCCGAGGGAAAGTACATGGCGTACCACTCCGGAAGCTCGACGGTGGGGAGATCGAGCTGGGCGCAGAAGTCGCGAAGGTCTTCAGGGGTGCGGAGGAGGGCCGAGCGCCCTCTAGCGGAAGCCGACAGGCCAAAGGGAAATTTCCATCTATATTGGATGTTTCTGGCACGGAGTGTGTCGAGAAGTGGCTTCAGGGCCCTCCTGTTCTGGAGGGTTATTTGGGAGAGGTCTTGGAAGAGTTTCACTTCAGTCCCATTAAAAATAATGCGTCCCTTGGCTCTAGCCTTCCTCAGAATTTCCTCCTTCAGTGGGAAGCTGACAATGCAGCATATGATGTCCCTGGGTGGCTCGTTGTCCCGTGGGGGGGGGCGAAGGGCGCGATGGGCTCGTTCCATGTCGATGGGGGAGTCAGCCGGGCGATCAAGTAGGTCGTTAAAGATGGTGCATAGCGCTTGTTGGATAGCACCCGGGTCGATGGTTTCAGGGACTCCCCGCACCCTGATATTGTGCCTTCTCCCCCTGTTGTCCAAGTCCTCCACGTGACGATGGAGTTCAAAGACCTGGGAGAGTTGCACATCATAAGCCGACTGCACTTGGCGGATGGCCGCCGCGTGGGTTTGGGTAGTTTGCTCCACGCCATCGATGCGATGGGCCACCGCCTGGAGGTCGGATTTTAGATCAGCAATAGCGGCTGTGACAGTGCTCTTGATGTCCGTGGCAATCTTCTCCAGGTCGAAGAGGCTGGGCGGTGTGGTCCCGCTTTGGGAAGGCGATGGGAGGCCGGGCATCCTTGCAGGCGGGGGTTCGTCAGTCAATGCCGAGGCTTGGGCCTGTGCCGCCGCGTGGGCTTGCAGCTTCTGGGACCGGAAAATCTCCGGTATGTTTCTGCCCAGATGTGCGTGGGGATCCTTGGGAGCACGAGGGGTAGAGGAGCTCCTGGTGGACCTGTGCATAGCCAGAGGAGGGTGTAGTTTTCCCGGTAAAGCCGATTTCTGTCCCCGGATCGCAGGAGCTCAGAAGTTATGCGGCCATCTAGGTCTCCGTCCAGGCCACGCCCCCCTGATCGCAGGAGCTCAGAAGATTATATTTATGCACGTGCACCTTCACCAATTCTTATCCTTTATTTATCGTTGCTCATAACTACTGAATACTTTGGTTTACTTTTGGACACTTTTTACTTTATGTGTTTTAGTATTGCTGATTCATTTAACCAGTTTATACCACTGCACTTTATTCACGATTTTATACTCCTTTTATCACCTATACTTCTCCTGTTTGAGAGTATTTACCCTTCATATACCCTCAACCTTGAACAGCGCCAACACCCCTCCCTTTACAGTTTTTATCTATCCTTCTGAAAAAAATCCACGGTTTTGTTGTCGGAATGTCCGATCGTGTGTACGCGGCATTAGAGTTATTATGGGAAAAAGGTGTCTCCACTGATGCTTTATTACCAAGGCTTGTTTCCACAACAACCCAAAATTTTCAAAATCCAATTGTCACAGGGACAGAAAGTAAGGGGAAATCATCTGAACAGGAGCACAGACAGCAAAACAAACGTTACAGGGGTGTTAACCCTTCCCTATGCTATCCAAAAAGCTTAAAAGTCTATCCAAAAAGCTTAAAAGTCAGCAGCTACAAATACTGCAGCTGCTGACTTTTAATAATCGGACACTTACCTGTCCCAGGGTCCAGCGATACGGGGGAATGAAGCCCTGCTCATCTCCCCCTCCTCTCTGAGGTGTCGGCATTGTAACTGTGGGCGCCTAGCTGTGGCTTCACAGCTAGGCACCCACTGCACATGCGCGTGCCGTGACTGGCCGGGCAATCATCTGGGACATGTGACGTGTCCCAGGTGATTTTTGAGAGGGAGGGGGGGTGATCTCTCTTCTGGCGCCTCGGAGCGCAAGGAGGAAGTGGGAGCTGGGACCCTCTAAAAAGAGTATGAAAAAGAGGTTTGCCTCATCTAGATGACTAGACTGCCTGTGCGTCCCATCCCGGAAAGCATTATAGAAAAACAGGTTCCTCAAGAAATGGGACTTTAAATGGACATCAGGCAGTGTTAAAGTATAAAAGTAACAAAATGTATTGTGCAATACATAAATTACATCATACAAAACATGAAGCCAATGATAAAAACATATGTGGGGGAAGAGATGGAAAAAAAACAGCTATAAGAGGACAGAGGGCTGGCAGCAAAATGTCCTCTGCACAATACATTTTGTTACTTTTATAATTTAACACTGGCTGACGTCCATTTAAAGTCCCATTTCTTGAGGAACCTCTAAAAAGAGGGTACAGGTTCCCCCACCCCCAAAAAAAATGACATGCCAAATGTAGCATGCCAGGGGGTCACCTCCCTTAAAGCAGAAGTTCCATTTTTGGATGGAACTCCGCTTTAACAATAGTTTTTGGCTGGAGCTACACTTAAAAAATGTACCTGTACCTACTTACAAACAGATTCAACTTAAGAACAAACCTACAGACCCTATCTTGTTTGTAACCCAGGGACAGCCTGTACTGTATATTATTAAACATGATCATTGTGACACTTTGCATCTATGTTTTTTTTTATTTTCTTTATTCTACTTGTGAGGCTGCCAAAACCAAAGTGCCTAACACTGAGCTGGAGGGCGACTTATTAAATTCTCTCTCTAAATATGTTCATTTACCTTCCCAGACTTTTATTTTTAAAGTTTCTATTTTTAAGTAATTGAAAAGCAAAGAAAAAACCTGAAAATATTTATCAACTGTATAGTTATCTCTGCTTAACGCAATGCAAAACATAGGACAAAAAACCTCTGTTGGGTATTACCTCTTTGCGCTTCTACATTTACCTAGCTCCTTAACGCAATGCAAAACATAGGAAAAAAAAAAAACCTCCTCATCAATTGACTTATAACAGAATGTCTGATTGTAGTGACTTAACAGGGGGACATTACAATGCATTACTTGTAACAGATTAATATAACATCAAGTAATCTGTGATCTTGCCAGGGTGCTCCCTGGGTGTTTGATGGAATACCAAATAGCCTATTGCCAGGCATTCATTATATCTTCTTTAATTCTTTATCTGATCTACACATGAGAAATACATTTTTAAAGTTTCCGAAAAAAAATTATTTGCCTCATGCCTTTCTTTATCATTTACTGTATATCTAGGCAGACAATGACAAGACTCTTTAAAGAAACCCTACCACAAATTAGCACCTATATAAAGTCCAATGAAAGCACCAGTCTGAGAGCCCCAAAAATGTTTAATATTAATATTGGTTCACAAATGACAACACAGAGGGACACTCCATTTTTCTTGAGAACAACCTCACCAGAGCTATTGCTCTGAAAGTTCTTCAAATAATTGGAATCCAGCACCTCATTTTTACTTGTTACCGATTAACACTTGGTATATGATGAAAACTGTGTGAAGGTTGCTGTCAATGAAAACTACATGTCAAAATCAGCATAACATCCAGAAATATAATCTGCTAAATTTGTCTCCCTGATATTTAAACGTGAGACCTTGTATGCTTTGATATACAATCAATCAAAAAGATTTTTTTTCTTTTCTTTTTTCTTATGGTTCATTGTCTTTCTTTCCTCTACCCAAGTGTTTATACTTTCTTTAAAGGATTTAGCTAATTTTTTTGTTCAAGTATTGTAAAAACCTGTAGTCTTTTTATAAAATGTAATTCCATGTTAGGTAAAAGTGTCTACTATAACTGGGTACCTATACTAGACTTTTACATAACGTGTGTTAAGATATGACAGTTTTGAAGACGTATACAATTCAGAATATAGTAGAACACTGTAAGATTCACCTTATATAACACACATGTAGATCTAATTAAAGATGTAAAAAAAGTTTTGGTAATGGAAATAGTTATGGCAATAATAAAAAATAATTTTTTTAATTATATAAAGCAATAAGTCAGTATATATGGAAATATGGGGCAATCTGCACATATGTGGTTTGAAAATAACAAAAATGAAAGTTTAATTTTCTTATACAATAATAGTACTGTCAAAAAAATAAAATAAAACATTCTAAAATAATTTATCAGTAAAGCAATAGGTCGGTCTATGAAAATAAGGAGCAATCCACACATATGGTGGTTTGAAAATAACAAAATAAAAGTACAATTTTCTTATACAGTATGTATTTTATAAAATTAGGGAAATGATAGAAACCTCTAGAGGAGATTTATCTTAAATTAGAACTTCTCAGTTACATTGTTATTTCAGGATGCAAAGTGAGAGCATCAGCTTGAGGCAATTTAAAAAAGTTCACACAGACGTTAACTACTTATCTGGATTTAAAAATTCCCATTTGTCAAAAAAATCTAGACCTCAGACTTTTATCATCAGCTTGGAGGAAGTCTTAAATATATGCAATCACCTGCATGCTACTGAACTTGACTTCCACAACAGCAGTGAATTATAACTAAGGTGACCTTCAAAAAGGATCTGTATAGTATTCCAGCAACTGACATGAAAATATGCTGAGTAAACAGCAGAAGAGTATTGCTCAGTAGAAAATGAAGAAGACAAGGAGCAGACACTGTGAATCATGGAATAGTGAATGGACAGCAAGATTCTATTGAAGGTCAAATGATGTACCTTACTGCTGTGTACTTCCTCTACCTTGGCTGCCATGTTTACGGTTTAACTGCACCACTTTATATTGATCTAGATGACATACTGTATAATGTTACATCACACTACGGACTGCACCGGCAGTATATAAATGCACTGTGTGTCACACTGTGTAATGGTAAAACTATATTAGAGTGAATCTTCTGGTAGCAAAAGCATAAAGAGCACAATTTCAGACTTTGCAATTTCAAAAGTGCTTAGTACGATGTTCTAGACCTAAATGTAATGTGAACATAAAAAGCCTATTAGTACTGAGCCTCTTCTGCATCGTGGGTATAAAGATGTATTGTAGAAATTAGTGAAGTGTTTTTTGTAAGTTTGAAACGTAGATTTTTTTCTCAATTAAATTATTGATTTGTCCATCTGTGAATTTTGGGGAAAACTCAATCTTTGCTCACTGAAATTGTTGAAGTGTAATTTGCTTGCAGACAAAAAAAAAATCTGTTCTATTTTTTCCCCATATTTAGAGTGTTTTTATTTTTATTTTATTTTTTATTTTGGGTGGGGGACGGTGTATTACTTGTGCACTGCCGCTTTACATGTTTGATTAACTTTTTAAAAAAAATCTAAAATAATGAGGCTAAGGAGGGGAAATTTTTTGGCACAATAACAGGTCAAGAATGTTTCAAATGAGCTTCTGTAACTGCCTGCAGGAAGGTGAACCTCCGTCCTAAATTAAAATCACACACAGAGTGGTACAGGTTTTGCTCAAGAATATCCCTGTATTTAGCACCACCCATCTTTCCCTCAACTCTGACCAGTTTCCCAGTCCCGACTGCTGAAAAACATCCCCACAGCATGATGCTGCCACCACTATGTTTCACTGTGGGGATGGTGTTCTTTGGGTGATGTGATGTGTTGGATTTGCGCCAGACATAGCGTTTTCTTTGATGGCCAAAAAGTTCAACTTTAGTCTCATCAGACCAGAGCACCTTCCTCCATACATTTTGGGAGTCTGCCACATGCCTTTTTCTCAAACTGAAAATGTGCCATTTTGTTTTTTCTGTAAGTAACAGCTTTTTTCTGGCCACTAGACCACTAGTGGCCTACCACTCTGCCATAAAGCCCAACTCTATGGAGCATACAGCTTATTGTCATCCTATGTACAGATACTCCAGTCTCTGCTGTGGAACTCTGCAGCTCCTCCAGGGTTACTTTAGGTCTCTGTGCTGCCTCTCTGATTAATGCCCTCCTTGCCCGGTCCGTGAGATTTAGCGTGCGGCCATCTCTTGGCAGGTTTGCTGTTGTGCCATGTTCTTTCCATTTGGTTATGATATATTTGATGGTGCTCCTAGGGATCATCAAAGATTTGGATTTTTTTTATAACCTAACCCTGACTTGTACTTCTCAACAATATTGTCCCTTACTTGTTCGGAGAGTTCCTTGGTCTTCATGGCAGGGTTTGGTTAGTGGTGCCTCTTGCTTAGGTGTTGCAGCCCCTGGGGCCTTTCAAAAAGGTGTGTATATGTAATGACAGATCATGTGACACTTCAATTGCACACAGATGGAGATCATTTCACAAATTATGTGACCTCTGAAGGTAATTGGTTGCACCAGAGCTTTTTTTGGGCTTCATAACAATGGGGGTGAATACATACGCACATGCCAATTATTAGTTTTTTATTTCTGAAAAATAGTTTAATGCATATATTTTTCTAATTTTACTTCACCAACTTAGACTATTGTGTTCTGATCCATCACATATAATTCAGATTAAAAAAACATTAAACTAAAGACTGTAATATAACAAAATAGGTAAAAACCAAAGGGGGTGAATACTTTTGCAAGGCACTGTATACTGCATGCAGGTTAACTGGGACTGACTTAGAGCAAAGACGCTCTTCAAGGGCCCCAAACAATAGCCAGCAGAAGAATGTCTCAAAGGACTGGCTCTTTTATATTCTGCAAGCCCCTTTGTTCCCCTACCATCCTCCTTTTCTGTTGGATAGTGCATACCCATTCGGTCTAGGACATTGCTGCCATAAATGCACTCTGGCAGTAAATTTCCAGAGCTCAGTAGATTAAACTTTATTATTTCTCACTGCTGCACTTGCCCTTTCTACTGTTTATGCTGATCTTTCTGCCAAAAGTCTTCTTGTGCCTATCCTTAATAATGTTATATGAAAATTGTGTTATTACCATTGTTAATCCATTTTAGGCTTGCCTATTTACCAACCATATTGGGTATGTATATTAAGTTTGCCTTACTGCCTGGTTTGGTGCCTGTTTTCTTTGATATAGCACTACTATTAGGTACCAAGTATTACTTTCAGTGATTTTTTGTGATAGTGTATGTTTGTACACTCACCTTGGTGTGTCAGAGGAGCTGAGGTGCTTGAGAGGGTCAAGGCAAAAAACAGAGGACCCATCCTATTCAGGGGCTCCAACAAGAGTAGTGCTGCACCAGGTTAGCTCTGCTTATCATTGGATTACAACAGAATTCCATGGGTCTTCTCAGTGGTTGTTTATATCATTGTGGCTTTATACCTACCTTGAAAAAGTTTGAATGTGAAGTACAGAATAGCACTGCTTAGTCAGGATGTGATTAAATGTGATCCTTAGCTAATGTGGTACAGGGCATTAGACATATTACAAGCAGTAACCTGTTATTGTTCTGATTTTGGTTTCACGCAGCTAAATTTACTTAACCAGTTAACAACCGGCCCATAGCCGAAAAACGGCTACAGGGCGGTTGCTTAACTCTGGGAGGCCGTTAATTAACGGCCTCACAGAATTCTGCTCTTGCGCGCCCCCTGGTGCGCGCACTCGAGAGCATCCATGATCGCCGGGTCCAGAGGACCCGGCGGATCATGGATCACGGTAAACGGCCGCTCATCGCGGCCGTTTACCACGTGATCGCTCCGTCAAATGACGGAGTGATCACATGTAAGCAAACCGGCGTCATTTGATGACGCCGGTTCCTCTCTCCTCCTCTCTCTGTACCGATCGGTACAGTATGAGAGGAGAGGGGGAGGGATCGGTGGCAGCAGTGCTGTGGGCGGGATCTGTAGTGCCCACAGCCTGCTCTGTCACCACCGATCCATCCATCCATGCTCAGCCATCCCTCCATACCCTGCAATACACAGCCATAGCCTGCAGTGTATTGCTGGGTATTGCAGGGTATGGAGGGATGGCTGAGCATGGATGGATGGATTCTCTGCCATCCCCCGCTATACTGTGCCATACCCCCCTCTACTGTGCCATACCCCCCAATACTGTGCCATGCCCCCCAATACTGTGCCATGCCCCGCAATACTCTGCCATGCCCCGCAATACTCTGCCATGCCCCGCAATACTCTGCCATACCCCGCAGTACTCTGCCATACCCCGCAATACCCTGCGATACTCTGCCATACCCTGCGATACTCTGCCATACCCTGCGATGCTCTGCCATACCCTGCGATGCGCTGCCATACCCTGCGATGCCCTGCCATACCCTGCGATGCTCTGCCATACCCTGCCCTGCTCTGCCATACCCTGCGATACTCTGCCATACCCTGCTGCCATACCCTGCCATGCTCTGCCATACCCTGCGATGCTCTGCCATACCCTGCGATACTCTGCCATACCCTGCGATGCGATACCCTGCCATACCCTGCGATACTCTGCCATACCCTGCGATACTCTGCCATACCCTGCGATACTTGCCATACCCTGCGATACCCTCTGCCATACCCTGCGATACTCTGCCATACCCTGCATATACCCTGCGATACTCTGCCATACCCTGCGATGCTCTGCGATGCTCTGCCATACCCTGCGATACCCTGCCGATACCCTGCGATACCCTGCCATACCCGGCGATACCCGGCGATACCCGGCGATACTCTGCGATACTCTACCATACCCTGCGATACTCTGCAATACCCGGCGATACTCTGCGATACTCTACCATACCCTGCGATACTCTGCAATACCCGGCGATACTCTGCAATACCCGGCGATACTCTGCAATACCCTGCAATACCCAACAATACCCTGCGATACTCGCTACGATCAAAGCCAGGATCGTTTTTTTTTTTTTTATTTCAGGCTTTCCAGCCTAGAGGTGAGATGTGGGGTGTCATTGACCCCATATCTCACTGTAATAGGAATAAAAGTGATCAAAAAATTTTTGGGGGGAAAAAAAGGGTCAAACTAAAATAAATAAAGTAAAATGAACAATAAAATATATATATATTTTTTTAAAGCGTCCCTGTCCCCGTGTGCTCGCACGCAGAAGCGAACGCATACGTAAGTCCCGCCCACATATGAAAACGGTGTTCAAACCACACATGTGAGGTATCGCTGCGAACGTTAGAGCGAGAACAATAATTTTGGTCCTAGACCTCCTCTGTAACTCAAAACATGTAACCAGTAAAAATTTTTAAAGCGCCGCCTATAGGGATTTTTAAGTAGCGAAGTTTGCGCCATTCCACGAGCGTGTGTAATTTTGAAGGGTGACATGTTAGGTATCTATTTACTCGGCGTAACTTCATCTTTCACATTATGTAAAAACATTGGGCTAAATTTACAGTTTTGTTTTTGTAAAGCACAAAACATTTTTTTTCCCAAAAAAACGCGTTCGAAAAATTGCTGCGCAAGTACCTGCTAGATAAAAAGTTGCAACGACCGCCATTGTATTCTCTAGGGTCTTTGCTAAAAAAACATATATAATATTTTGGGGTTCTATGTATTTTCTAGCGAATAAATGATGATTTTTACATGTAGAAATGTCAGAATTGGCCTGGGTGCTCCAGAACGCCTGATGGTGCTCCCTGCATGTTGGGCCTGTATGTGGCCACGCTGTGTAAAAGTCTCACACATGTGGTATCGCCGTACTCAGGAGTAATAGCAGAATGTGTTTTGGGGTGTAATTTGTGTGCATATGCTGTGTGTGAGAAATAACCTGCTAATATGACAATTTTTGTGAAAAAAAAAAAAAATTAAAAAAAATCTTGATATTGCAAAGAATTTGGGAAAAAATGACAACTTCAAAAAACTCACCATGCCTCTTTCCAAATACCTTGGAATGTCTTCTTTCCAAAAAGGGGTCATTTGGGGGGTATTTGTACTTTTATGGCATGTTAGGGTCTCAAGAAATGAGATAGGCCGTCACTCCGGTGTGATCAATTTTCAGATATGGCACCATAGCTTGTGGACTCTAAAACTGTCACAACGACCAAATAATATACCCCAATTTGTACTTATTTTTACCAAAGATATGTAGCAGTATAAATTGTGGCCAAAATTTATCAAGAAAAATTACAAATTTGCTAAATTTTATAACAAAAACGAAGAAAAATTCATTTTTTTACTGAATTTTCAGTCATTTTTCTTTTATAGCGCAAAAAATAAAAAACCCAGATGTGATTAAATACCACCAAAAGAAAGCTCTATTTGTGTGAAAAAAAGGACAAAAATTTCATATGGGTACAGTGTTTTATGAATGAGTAATTGTCATTCAAAGTGTGAGAGCACCGAAAGCTGAAAATGGTCTGGTTATTAAGGGTGTTTAAGTGCCCAGTGGTCAAGTGGTTAAAGTTGTTTTAAAGTCTAAATGTTTTTTTACTTTAATACATTCTCTGCATTAAGGTAGGGGAAAAAAAAAAAAAAACAGCCCACCACTCATCCTACCACTTGACAACGCAAATGGACACAACCCTCTCTGTGGGATTTTTTTAGGGCAAGCGAGTACACAGATATATATAAAAAATGTAATTACCCCTTGACAACATCAGATCTATTAAATAAACTGTGCTAGGAGCAAACGACTGGAATCTATTTCAAACTTAAAAAAAAAACAATTCACAATATACTTTACTGAGTTTAGAACTGTAAAAAAAGGACGTTGATTGGTTGCTGTGGGCCCTGCAGTTAGCACTGTGCTCCATTAAGTTTTTTTATTAAATACGCCCTACACTATTGTCCTAGAGGATGTGTCATTTCGACTCTCAAGAGCGCTTTACTTTCTGATGAAACAAAATCCATGTAAATACACAATTAATCCTTCCCTTTTTAAAGGTTCAAGTTACTCCAACTTACTATTCATCATTCATACCTTTAGAAGTTCTCTTGCATATTCTTACACCTAGAAGGAAGGAACCTGTCACAGTATCACTCTTCTCTGCATACAACTGAAGAGCAAGAATTATAAATCCTTACTGTGATCAATTCATATGATTCAAACGTGTAAAGGCAATAGTCATTATAGTCAACATTGATTGACAAGTAGAATTTAGCTTAACCTGTTGCCCTCTGTTTAAAATGACTGTCAGTATTTGAGATTTTATCTCATGACCCATGCTGGTCAAGGGTCATTGACTAGGAGAAAAGGGTGGGAGGAAAACCTTGGTGACCATAGAGAGTGGTCAGAGTCACTCACCTATTTGTAAAGCCAAACATTTGTCTGATAATACCGCCTTGATATCTTGCAATCTAGTGAAAGTCGTCCTTTTCTAAAACAATTGCTTCTTTTTTCTTCAAGAAACATTTTTCTTCTAAACAAGCATTTTTCTCCTCAACAAAAGCACCCACTGACAATGGCTGTGCTCAAAGGAAGCAGACAAAATATAAAGTGTGCATGATTAGGGCTGATGCATGAAAAGTAGAGAAAAGGAAATGAGAACAAAATTGGAGTCATTACAAATAACAACTAATCACTTAGATTTTACCTTTTTGGAGAATCAAATAAGAATTCAAATTTGTCATTATTGCAGAGTGCTCTTTTCTACGGTTTATTATATCAGCCCTAATGGCTTTGCAGAATATATAAAATAGATATTATTTAATGTTATTGTACGTGTATATACTGCATATGTACATTATGTTTATTGAAATGGTCATATGTATATGAATACTCTGCATATCTTTGTTCACAACAAACACCAAATAAAGTTAAAGGGAATGTCTAGTGTTTTATAAAAATATATATTATATATGTGACGATGTGAATGTACAATGTATATGTAAAGCGCTGTGTAAATTTATGGCGCTATATAAGTACCTTAAATAATAATAATAATATTATGTATATTCCATCTTCATTGCATTCAGGATTTGATAATTAATATTTTTTTTCCGAAAAATATTAAATTCTGTACATTAACCCCTTCCTTTCAATAAGGTCTGTACAGGAGGGAGGGAAGGGTTAGCCGAGCTCCTGACCACTGCGATTGGCTTCCACAATGGTCACACGATCAGGAGCCTGCTGACTCCTGAGTCACTATGCTGGGAGCATGCAGTGAGCTCTGCTGCCCATGGACACATATGTGTGGCATATGAGCATTAAGGAGCACCCTCTTTTTCGCTGCACATATGCATTACATGGACAGCAAGAGGTAATTATTTTTCCCATTTACTGTGACTAGGTGAAAGGTTCAAGCAGAATTAGGTTTCTTCATGCTGAAAAACCTAAGCTGTTGTGAAATAGACTAGAACAGCAGAAGAAAATCAGCTGAAAGAGACTGCTAAATGACTCGGAAATGGGACATACTTCTACTCTCCTAGCAGAGACTGAATCATCTGACTTCGCTGAGCTTTGCTGAGCAAATATAAAGCATCGGGGGTTATTTACGAAAGGGAAATCCACTTTGCACTACAAGTGCACTGCAGGTGCACTTGGAAGTGCAGATGCTATAGATCCGAGGGGGACATGGAGGAAAAATAAAAAACAGCATTTTAGCTTGCACATGATTGGATGATAAAATCAGCAGAGCTTCCCCTAATTTCAGATCTACCCCTCAGATTTACAGCGACTTCACTTCCAAGTGCACTTTCACTTTCATTTGCCTTTCGTAAATAACCACCATTATCTCTTACAATGACCTTTATCCTGGGTCCAGGTTTAAACACTTAGGGCTTGAGTTGTGAAGAATTCACATAGCTGCTCACTCAGTGAAAGCGCATGTGCATTCATTCTGCGCAAATGGGGTAAACAATGTATGTAAATGTATGTAAATAGGCTGTACATTTTTGATTTAAAAACACAATATATATCAAATTTGGGCACTAGATGGAATTAAGTGTGGTAGGAATTTTATAAAATACTTAGCTCCATTAATGCCTCGTTTCCACTGAGCGGATTGGTTCGGGTCGGTACAGTTTGGAAGGGTTAGAATGGTCCGGCCTATTCAGGTGAGTGTTTCCACTGCAAGTCGGACCATCAGGGTCCATACCGGGTTTAGAAAAAATGCCTAGTGTGGCCTCACACTGATTGGCAGATGTTTTTCTGTCCGCCAATCAGTGGAATGTATCGTAGCTCCACCCTAACCGAACCGTTCCATTTTCTATGGCCCCACATCTGAAGCAGGACCCTAAATGGTGCGGTTGTATGGGCCATTTTCATAATGGAAACACTGAAAATAGCGTACCGTACCGAACCGTACTGAACCGATCCGCTCAGTGGAAACGAGGCATTAGTGGCCACATTTTCCATTTAAAATCAATGATTTACTTTCGAAAAGCACAGGATATAGTCGATATGCATTTGTTTTTTTGCTCCATTCGCACAGAACCTGTTGGTTCTGTGTGAATGGAGAAAAAAAATAAAATGCATATAGACTATATCCTGTGCTTTTCATTCACTTTCACTGGGTGAATGGCTATGCAAATTCTTTATAAATCAGCCCCCAAAATGAGTGTGTGAGTTTTATAAATAAATCATGACCTAGCTTATTTTATCTTTTGTGAATGTCTATGCATGAATGTGAGTTAGGGACCTTAGATTGTAAGCTCCTTGAGGGCAGGGACTGATGTGAATATACAATATATGTGTAAAGCGCTGCATAAAATTGATAGGCACTTTATAAGTACTTGTAATAAATAAAAATAAATAAATAAATTCCTGGCAGGTGTGTTGTGCTTTGATATTCTTTGTGCTGCTCTATCCACCAGAAAGCCACGAGATCACAGCAGAAAGCACCAAGATTTTGCACCTGGAATTCTGTCAGAAAAATCTTGGATGGTTATTCCGACGGAAGCTTGGCTGCATACACACGGTCACACAAAAGTTCACTGAACTTTCGACCGTCAAGAACGCGGTGACGTACAACACTACGATGAGCCGAGAAAATTAAGTTCAATGCTTCCAAGCAAGCTTCAAATTGTTTCCGAGCGTGCGTAGGAATTTTGCGCGTCGGAATTGGTACAGACGATCGGATCGGAACTTTTTCCGACCATGGGAATAAATATATAAATAAATATATAAAATGGGGCGCCAGCATACATACGTAGAAAGGTTAATAAAATAACAAGAGTAAATTAAAAAATAACAAGAGTAAATTAAATAATCAGATAAAAATGTGGCGCTGATACACGTCTACCACTCCAAGGGGGATCATCCAGCCAAGGTGGCTCCAGACACAGCGTCCAAAGGAATTAATGGAATAAAAGAAGGAGTATAGCATCAAATAATAAATAAGGCTATACAGACAACCTCAGGTGGGTGAATCAAACAATATAAATAAATAAACCTTGTGTCCAAGAAAAATAAAAATAGTGCAAAGTAAGGACTAAAAGTGGCAATAAATAATCAAATATACAATGGCGAATAACATGCATAAGCCACAATTCGATTAAAAAATATTATTAATAATGCACAAAGCAAACCGTGAATAAATGCACCTGTGTGTTAAAAACAAACAGCACAAATAAACCTGTGTTGAAATATATATAATAACGTGAGTCCAGGATAAAAGTGTATATATAAATAAATAAACGACAAGTCCTGTGCAATCAAGCGGATATTCCCATATATGGTGCACAATTCCTAAACAATCTCCAGGTGAGGTAGTGGATATGATATTTGTGGTAGTCTTTAAGAGAAAAAAAGTGATGCTCCTTAACATGCAGGTGTCCTGGGCTGTTTCCCCCCAACCCCTTACCTTAAAGGTAAGGAAAAACAACCTTACTGGGCTCCTCCGGATCTGTTCCTCTGACTGGGTCCCTGCCAGCTCCTCTCAGGCGGACATGTGAGCAAACAGATAGATGCAATCCATTGTGTAGTATTTCAAAAGGTTTAATAGGTATAAGCAATAGATAACTTACAGTACATGCAGAGTTAATGCAGCGGTGGATGAAAAAACACACAGTATGGGCTCCCGGCCGAGATCCCACACAGCTAAACGTCACCAGGCTCTGACTCTCCTTACGCGTTACATCACGCACACGTGACTTTCTCAAAAGGTCCTTTGAGAAAGTCACGTGTGCGTGATGTAACGCGTAAGGAGAGTCAGAGCCTGGTGACGTTTAGCTGTGTGGGATCTCGGCCGGGAGCCCATACTGTGTGTTTTTTTCATCCACCGCTGCATTAACTCTGCATGTACTGTAAGTTATCTATTGCTTATACCTATTAAACCTTTTGAAATACTACACAATGGATTGCATCTATCTGTTTGCTCACATGTCCGCCTGAGAGGAGCTGGCAGGGACCCAGTCAGAGGAACAGATCCGGAGGAGCCCAGTAAGGTTGTTTTTCCTTACCTTTAAGGTAAGGGGTTGGGGGGAAACAGCCCAGGACACCTGCATGTTAAGGAGCATCACTTTTTTCTCTTAAAGACTACCACAAATATCATATCCACCACCTCACCTGGAGATTGTTTAGGAATTGTGCACCATATATGGGAATATCCCCTTGATTGCACAGGACTTGTCGTTTATTTATATATATATATACACTTTTATCCTGGACTCACGTTATTATATATATTTTAACACAGGTTTATTTGTGCTGTTTGTTTTTAACACACAGGTGCATTTATTCACGGTTTGCTTTGTGCATTATTAATAATATTTTTTAATCGAATTGTGGCTTATGCATGTTATTCGCCATTGTATATTTGATTATTTATTGCCACTTTTAGTCCTTACTTTGCACTATTTTTATTTTTCTTGGACACAAGGGTTATTTATTTATATTGTTTGATTCACCCACCTGAGGTTGTCTGTATAGCCTTATTTATTATTTGATGCTATACTCCTTCTTTTATTCCATTAATTCCTTTGGACGCTGTGTCTGGAGCCACCTTGGCTGGATGATCCCCCTTGGAGTGGTAGACGTGTATCAGCGCCACATTTTTATCTGATTATTTAATTTACTCTTGTTATTTTATTAACCTTTCTACGTATGTATGCTGGCGCCCCATTTTATATATTTATTTATATATTTATTCCCATGTACTGTCGGTGTGTGAACACCCTGATGGTGGCTGCGGCATTGGTTGTTATTGTTGTGTAGCTGATTCATTTCAGCTCTCTCCCCTCCCCCCACCCCCCCCCCCCTTTTTTTGTTTGCGCAGTTGCACCCCTCCTTTTGCATAAATTAAACTAGTGCCTTTAGAGGGAAAAATGCTGTTGTAGTGAGTTTAGAGATGTGGAGGAAAATATTATGGCGTGATGCCGACCTCAAATGCCTTAAATATGTAAAACAGCACAAAACCTTATATATAAAACACATAAAATTGGTATAAGTATAATATTTTCAATAAAATGGTAAGTATAAAAATTTCTGTGATTAAAATTGGTGAGAATGAAATCAAAATAGTTTTATACCGTGTGAAATTTATCGTGATATATAAAATTCATAAAAACTCAATATCTGTTAAAATCGTGGGTGCTAGGTGAGAAAAACTATACATATAAGTGTATAGAAGTGAAGTCCATAGCATTGATTGGTGATCAGGTGAAGTGACACTGTGGCAACGGGTGACTCCGTACAGTGTGCTGGTGACAGTTGTCTGATGCCTCTCGGGCCAAATGGAATAAGGCTTACCGGATGGATTGGACTTGAAAAAGGTGTATGCCTCACAAGTCGCAAAAGCTTAAACGTTTAGGGACTGGCAACTCTCAGCTCCTCATGGTTACTCCAAAACTTTCTCAGGTACCGCATGGGTTGGTGGGTAGCAGGAGGGTAAGTATCAGGTGGGGAAAAGTGAGCGTCAGGGATCCACGTTCTCAAGCATGTTGTGTGGTCATATTAAAAGAAAGAACTTGCATAGCGTAATACCGTTGAGAAACGTTTTTAATGTTAAGAAAACAGTTTAAAAACACTCACATTTAGATGGATAAAAACAGGCCTGTTTTAAAATTGGAGTTGGCGTGGTGCTGTCCTTGTAGTTCACCCTAGCTGGCACTACCCTGGTTAAATGTGCTCTAAGTCTTCAGGAACAGGAATGTCTTGTGAAGAGTAGGCTCTTTTAATTGTCCTAACAATGCTCACCTGTATGAGAGACACCAGAGCCTTCTCAGACAAAATGGTATAATTTCAATTATTGATCCTGGAAGTTCCACTGGTAGCCTAAGAATTCTACCCTTTCACTGCTGTCTAGGCACAGTACAACTCCTGTTCCTCCTATAAAAGGAGTGAATGACAGAACGCTGCTCTCAGTTCGAGAGCACTCAATACTATGCCTCTGAACATCCCATAAACTTGAGCAGCCTGCTCTTTAACCACTTTCAGACCGGACCAATTTGCAGCCAAAGGACCAGGCCCCTTTTTGCGATTCGGCACTGCGTCGCTTTAACTGACAATTGCGCGGTCGTGCGACGTGGCTCCCAAACAAAATTGACGTCCTTTTTTTCCCACAAATAGAGCTTTCTTTTGGTGGTATTTGATCGCCCCTGCGGTTTTTATTTTTTGCGCTATAAACAAAAATAGAGCGCCAATTTTGAAAAAAATGCATTATTTTTTATTTTTTGCTATAATAAATATCCCCAAAAAATATATATAAAAAAAAAAAAAAAATTTTTGGTAAAAAAAATCGCAATATGCGATTATTGATCGGTTTGCGCAGAAGTTATAGCGTTTACAAGAAAGGGGATAGTTTTATAGCATTTTTATTAATATTTTTTTTTTTATTAGTAATGGCGGAGATCTGCGATTTTTTTTTGTGACTGCGACATTATGGCGGACACATCGGACATTTTTGACACATTTTTGGGACCATTGTCATTTTTTACAGCAATTAATGCATTTAAATGCATTGATTTCTGTATAAATGACACTGGCAGTGAAGGGGTTAACCACTAGGTGCCTAGTTAAGTATGCCTAGGGGTGTGTTTTTTTTACTGTGGGGGGGCGTGGCTGTCAGCTAGTGAATGCTGATCTTTGCTCCAATCACAGGGAGCAGAGATCGGCGTCACTAGTTGCTAGGCAGAATGGGGAGATGCTGTTTATCTCGGCATCTCCCCGTTCAGCCGCCCCGTGAGACGATCGCGGGGGTCCCCGCGGCGATCGAGTCCGCGGGGACCGCGATCGGACTCAAGGGGGTCCTGACCGGCGCGGGAGCGCGCCGCTCCCGCGCGCTCCCGATGGCACGGTCAGGCTAAAGGAGGGACTTATATATATGCCCTCCTGCCTGTACGTGCCATTCTGTCGACGTATATCGTCGTGCGCCGGTCGGCAAGTGGTTAAAATGCATTCCCCAACCTTCCTGGCTGGGGTCTGACGTGATAATGTTCTATTCAAAAACAACATTTGGTCAATTAAGAAGAGCCAAGGATACTTAGGCACTGTACTGCTGGAAGAGACTTCACTCCCAAAGCACCTTTGACTTTCTGTGTCAGAGGATATATCTTCCCTCGTGAAAGTTCTACTGAATTTTTATTGTGTATCCAAAAAATGCCCCCCAAAAACCTAATATTTTTGGGCTGGGCAGAGGAAGCACTTCTTTCAAGTAATAAGTTTTTAAAATTTTACAGATTATGTAGCAGAGCATCCCGATGCTGGATAAGCATCTCCCAATTGCTAGCTAGAAAAAGAATGCCGTCCAAGTACTGGTGTATTCTCATTCCACGTGCTATTGCAGACAGTAGGACCTTTGTGAATGTCCTGGGGGAGGTGGGCAGACTGAAGGGGAGGCACCCAAACTGGTAGTGGAACTTAAATGCAGGCTGGATTGGGACAAGTAAGGAGGTGTTTGATAAACCTACAGAGAGCATCCAGTATCTCAGATTTATCAATAAACGTATTGATTGGAGGTTCTTTATATTGCACGCCTCCAACTTTCTGTGCTTGTTGAGATTTATTAAATGTAGCACTGGGCACAGATCGCCTGCTTTTTTTTTTTTTACTAGAAACAGAGCTGAACTGAATCCTCATCTCCTCTGGGCACTTGGAACCTTCATGATCGCTTGTTTTTTATTTCAATCGGCTACATACTGGACCAGAATTTTTTTGCTTTTCCATCAAATCCGGTCACCTGGCTATAAGTGATCAGAAGGTGGACATCCCTTAAACTTCTACCAATGCCACACCAATATAGCTGATATGGCCCACTGATCCTGAATATTTTCCCTCCAGGTGTGTGTGCAAAGCTTCATCTGGCTCCCACGGGCACCCCTCTGGATGAGTGCACCCTTAAAAGGACTTCTACTGGTCTCCCAAGATAGGTGCCTTAGATTTTTCAGGCTTCAACAATGAAGACTGAGTATTTCTCCAGTTCCCTTTGTAATCTTTTCCCAGTCCATAGGATTTAGAGCTTCAGGCTCAGGTCAAATGTGAGTTTAAGGGAAACCCCAACTGTTCACTTTTCATGGTCCTAGTGAACTAATGTAGCATTTCTCCCACCTTACTTGATTGGTCATAATATAAAGAGAGCAGTGGTCAGGAGGGGTATGTGATATATAGTGCACTGTACATAGTGTATATAGTGAAGGGCTCAGTCGTGTGTAAGGCACAAAGTGCAGGGTTCAAGGGAGTGTAACATACAGAGCAAAGGGCTCAGGAGTATGTAAGGTACAGAGTGCACGGTCAGAGCTGTGCAACACACATAGCTCAAGGGTCAGGACTGCATTAGACAGAACGCAGGACTCAAGAGTCCACAATGCATAGAGCACAGGGTTCAGGAGTGCATAACACACAGAATGCATAGCTCAGGAGGGCATAAAACACAGAGAGCAGGATTCAGGAGTGAGTAATGCACTAAGTGCAGGGGTCAGGAGTGGGAAATGCATAGAGCATAGCGGTTTGGAGTGCATAATGCACACAGTGCAAGATTTTGGAGTACCTAACACACAGAGCACAAGGGGCCAGGAGTGTAACACAGAGTGAAGGGGTCAGGACTGCATAACCCAGAGCACAGAGGTCCGGAGTGCAAAAAGAAAACTGCAAGGGTCAAGGATGCATAAGGCACAGAGGGCAGGGATCAGAAGTATGTAATGCACATTAAGCAGAGGTGAGAAGTGCATAAGGCACAAAGTGCAGGGCTTGGTATTGCATAATACATAGAGTGCAAGTATCAGAAGTTTGTAACACAGAGAACAAGGGTCAGAAGTGTCCAGTAATGTAAATCCATTGTCAGTCATGACAGTCAAGTGTCCAGTGAAGTTTCCTCAACAATGACTTGGCACCCGACGATGTTTCCCTACCTCATTTCCAACGCTAAATTACTAAACCTCAGGACTGCAATAATGTAAACACAAGGTTGGGGCAACATCATTGATCATTCTAGCATTGGATACCATTATAATTTGAGTATAAAGTGTCATTTTAGATTCCCCCCAATAACTCCAACATCTTTTTTTGGGGGGCCTGCTGTGGGGAACATGCCCTTGTCCCTCAACATTAGCCTTGAAAATAAACACAAACTTTTTCCTTGTAGACTTCAATGTGGCTTGACACTAGATTTGAATATTTTGGAGATCACTATGGTTTTCTCTGCACTCTTTGCATGCTTTCAGATACATACTTGAATTGCACAGAAACACGGTCCATGTTCCTGTGTGATTCAATGCAGTTCCATTTTCATTCCATTTATTTGAATAGGCTGAAATCGCACTGGATCACACTAAACGTAGTGCATGTACTACTTTTAAAAACGCACTGCAACTGGATAGCATGATACTACAGTACCATGTGATCGGGTGCAGGCAAATGGACGGCATTTGCCATATATGTTTGGGGTGTTATTGGGAAAACATTGACACCCACAGCAGAACACGATGTGGGAAATACGCACAGAGTGTGGGTTTCCTGTACCACATTCTGGTGTGAATGAATGTGATGTAAATATGTGTGTGTAGGTATCTGGATGGAGAAAAATTAGTAAACACAATTTTGCCTGCCAAGCAAATATTCACATAGGCCTAAAACTAACATAAGACAAGATAAAACACACTTTATAAATATTGAATTTGTATTTGTTTTAAATAATCCCCAATTGATTCTTAGTGCTTTAAATATATATTTTTATGTTTAATATTTTGGAGATTTGATATCAATTTTATGCTGTTTCTTCGCTCCACCCAATAAAGAAAATCAAGTAGTTTGTAAGTAATTTTTGATGGATCAAAAAGAGGTTTTCCTCTTTCTACTGAAACAAATGCTTTACAACACTTTACAGCTGTGTCTAATTTTAAGCCACGTTTAATAGTTTCATCAGTAGAATAACAATTACAAATATAAAAAGACAATAACAGACTGCTGTTTTTCCTACACAGAAGTGGCTGCTTCACTAAAATATGAGCTGTAGCTTTAAAGTTGAACTCCAGGCAAACAGCTAAATATTTAGATGAAATATATATCAGCATTCTTCTTGCACTTTAATACAACTGGCCCTCCAGTGTGACATCTCCCTCCCTCAGCCTAATACCAATCAATATTCACATACTTGGTTTGCATTTAAAAAAAATACATGTATATAGAAATACAATCAGTGGCGGCTGGTGCTCAAGATTTTTGGGGGGCGCAAACAAACTGAAAAATTCGAAAAAAAAAACCCATCAATTGCTGCTTCACTGTACCATCAATCGCAGCCAATGTGCCCCTCAATTGCCGCCACTGTGTCCATCAATTGCCGCCACTGTGCCCATCAAACGCAGCCACTGTGCCCCATAAAATGCAGCCACTGTGCCCATCAAACGCAGCCAATGTCCTATCAAACTCAGCCACTGTGCGATCAAACGCAGCCACTGTGCCCATCAATTGCCGCCACTGTGCCATCAAATGCAGCCACTGTGCCCATCAATTGCCACCATTGTGCCATCAAACACAGCCACTGTGCCCATCAATTGCTGCCACCGTGCCCATTAATTGCCGCCACTGTGCCCATCAATTTCTCCCACTGTGCCCGTCAATTGCCGCCACTATGCCCATCAGTTGTTCCCACTGTGCCCCATCAAACGCAGCCACTGTGCCATATCAAATGCTGCCAGTGTTCCCCCCGCCGGCCCACCGGCTGCACTTACCTGTCTCGTGGGACAGCTCCTCGATGTCTTCTCCCATCCTCTGCTATGATTGGACGCCTGGCGTCCAGTCACAGCACCTGTCGTTTCAGCCAATCAGGCGACAGCAACATATCCGAGCACCTGATTAGCGGAGAGGCGATTTAGGAAAGCGAATATTCATCCAGCATGGCGCTTGCAGATCATCTTTTTTGATGCCTTATTAGAGCCTATGGCTCTAATCAGGTGCTTCAAAACCACCCCCTGCCACTGTAATTCAGGGGCCAGGTGCCTGAATAGGTGGTGACAGCGGCGGCCATAGATAGATTCATGCTATGGGGGTTGCAGGAGAGAGGGATCGGCGCCCGTGTGCCCTTATGGACGCACCGCCACTACTTGAACATGACAATGAGTTCACTATACTCCAATGACATCCACAGTCACCAGATCTCGATACAATGGAGCACCTTTGGAATGTGGTGGAATGGGTGATTCGCATCATGGATGTGAAGCTGACAAATCTGCAGCAACTGTGTGATGCTATCATGTCAATAATATGGACATCAATTCCTGAAGAATGTTTCCAACAGCTTGTTGAATCTATGTCATGAAGAATTAAGGCAGTTCTGAAGGAAAAAGGGGTAAGGTGTACCTAATAAAGTGGCCGGTGAGTGTATATATATATATATATATATATATATATATATATATATATATATATATACACATACACACCAGAATGAATAAGAGCTAGGTTAAAGTTGGGGACCCCATTTCATACAATGTAGATGGACCTTGTAGAGACATTATGGCTTCCACATGTATCATCTTTGATACAGCCTGGTCATCAATCTAAAGCAGAACAAAACTCTCTCAATCAACATTAACTATTATTAACCCCTTTGCGCCTAAGGGTAAAACAAATCGAAATGCCCAAGCACAATAGCAACTTTGATATGTCTTAGTAAAAGCGTAAAGCTTAAGACAGTTTTCTAAAAAGTGAAGCTCTACTAGAACAGATCCTTTTTTGCACACCGAATATAAGCAGCAGTCAGGAGTATGCAACACACAACATATCGTAAGGCATGAAGTGTGAGAGGTATATGTGGAATATGAACTGACCAGACTAATTGATGTAGTGCACCTCCATGTTAGTAATCAGTCTAGTGTCCCTTATGTTGGTGTCAGAGGTGAACCGTCAGAAGTGTCCCCATTAGATAAGTATCATTTGTATAATTTCCATTATATTGCAGAGGACCTGCTAACATTGTGTTGCTGTTGGTGGTTTGCTGGCTCTGCTCTGATGGTGCTGTGCCTTATCTGCATCCTTAATGGGTCAGGGAATCAGAAAGCATGAAAATCAGATGATCAGAATAATAGCCAGGTATATAGCATTTTCAGAAAGAAATTAGCAACACCAGTATATGTATTTCTCTCATCACAGATTTTTTTTAAAATACTATAATATGTTATGGAAGTACATGGCAGCTAAAAATCAACTATTCTGTGAGTCAATATAAGTTATAGCTAGGAAATCGGTCATCGATTCACGCTCACCAAAAAAAGTCTTAACAAGTAATATCACAATCATTCATTGCAAACTGTTAAAGTGTTTATGCCGCCAAATATTGCCACAGGAGACAAGAAGAAAAAGCTGTCACAGAAAATTGCTCAGTCACTTAGTATCGCTGGTAAATGGAAATTGCAAAACGACCAGGTACTGATGTTATTCATCCATTAACGCTTTTGAAAGCTCAATGGCCAACATTAACCACTTCAGCCCCGGACCAATTGGCAGCCAAAGGACCAGGCCCCTTTTTGCGATTCGGCACTGCGTCGCTTTAACTGACAATTGCGCGGTCGTGTGACGTGGCTCCCAAACAAAATTGGCGTCCTTTTTTTCCCACAAATAGAGCTTTCTTTTGGTGGTATTTGATCTCCCCTGCGGTTTTTATTTTTTGCGCTATAAACAAAAATAGAGCGACAATTTTGAAAACAATGCAATATTTTTTGCTTTTTTGCTATAATAAATATCCCCAAAAAATATATAAAAAAACATTTTTTTTCCTCAGTTTAGGCCGATACGTATTCATCTACATATCTTTGGTAAAAAAAAATCGCAATTAGCGATTATTGATTGGTTTGCGCAAAGGTTATAGCGTTTACAAAATAGGGGATAGTTTTATAGCATTTTTATTAATATTTTTTTTTTTACTAGTAATGGCGGCGATCAGCGATTTTTATTGTAACTGCGACATTATGGCGGACACATCGGACATTTTTGACACATTTTTGGGACCATTGTCATTTTACAGCAATCAATGCTATTTAAATGCATTGATTCCTGTATAAATGACAGTTGTAATGAAGGGGTTAACCACTAGGGGGAGGGGAGGGGTTATGGGCTGTGACGTGTGTGTGTTTTTTTACATTAGGGGGCGGGGCTGACGTCTGACGTCATTGATCGGCTTTCTTGATGACCGGGAACAGCCGATCAATGACAGGCAGTGTAGGAAGCATGGGGAGAGGTTTGTTTACACAAACCTCTCCCCGTTCTTCAGCTCTGTGACCCGATCGCGGGACACCAGCGGCGATCGGGTCCGCTGGTCCCGCGGCCGGGGTCACGGAGCTCCCGACCGGGTCGCGAGCGCGCCGCTGGCGGGTCGCGAGCGCGACCCACGGGCAGGCAAATGCAAAATCACGTTTATATACGGGATTTTGCCTGCCCGTGTCATTCTGCACACGTATATGTACATGGCGCGGTCGGGAAGCGGTTAATAATGAAACGCATGGTCTAATATTGTTTTATAGTGCAAAACCCTTACAATATGTATTCTTGCATTTTTCCACAACCCGTAGAAGTATTCTTGGTCTTTCTAAACTCTTAATACAATGTGCGCCTCCAGCGGGCGTCCCAACATCCCCAGGAGGAAAAGGATTCCCCGGCTCAGAACGGGCCTGCTGCGCTGGTGCCTCCATTGCCACTCTGTCAGGAAAGCCCCTCCAGCGGGCGTCCCAACATCCCCAGGAGGAGAAGGATTCCGCGGCTCAGAACGGGCCTGCTGCGCCCACACATGCGCAATAGCGCGGCTGTCGGTGCGCGCGGGCGCGCGGGGGCGCGCGCGGGCGTGCGCGGGAGCGCGCGCGTGCACGCGCGGCTGCCCTGACGCTGTTTGGCGCCAAGAGCGCTATTTAAACCAAACCCAGTCCCTGTTGCCTTGCTGCCCGATCAACAGCGTTCCCTGTATGTGCCTTGTCTACTTGCAAAACCTGATTCACCTGATCCCTGCTGAAACCTGGCTTGTCTCTGACTCTTCTGACTTCTGCCTGCCCCGATCCCGGTTCTGGACTTTGACTACCCCTTTGGATGCTCCCTTGTACCTGATCTGCCCGTCTGTGTTTGACCCTGCCTGTTTGAGACCCGCCTGCACATTACCTGCTTGCTTCCTGCTGCTGGACTACAGGACACCTCCTTGTGTCTGCTGCACATTACCTGCTTGCTTCCTGCTGCTGGACTACAGGACACCTCCTTGTGTCTGCTGCACATTACCTGCTTGCTTCCTGCTGTTGGACTACAGGACACCTCCTTGTGTCTGCTGCACATTACCTGCTTGCTTCCTGCTGCTGGACTACAGGACACCTCCTTGTGTCTGCTGCACATTACCTGCTTGCTTCCTGCTGTTGGACTACAGGACACCTCCTTGTGTCTGCTGCACATTACCTGCTTGCTTCCTGCTGCTGGACTACAGGACACCTCTTTGTGTCTGCTGCACATTACCTGCTTGCTTCCTGCTGCTGGACTACAGGACACCTCCTTGTGTCTGCTGCACATTACCTGCTTGCTTCCTGCTGCTGGACTACAGGACACCTCCTTGTGTCTGCTGCACATTACCTGCTTGCTTCCTGCTGCTGGACTACAGGACACCTCCTTGTGTCTGCTGCACATTACCTGCTTGCTTCCTGCTGCTGGACTACAGGACACCTCCTTGTGTCTGCTGCACATTACCTGCTTGCTTCCTGCTGCTGGACTACAGGATACCTCCTGGTTCCCGTCTGCACAGATCTCCAGCCCTCTACCCAGCTTATCAGCCAGGCACTTGTGCTCCCCTGTGCTCCCGAGCTCCTGTCTTCCCTATCAGGGGTTCCCGAACCAGGGGTTTACGAGTGGCCGCTCCCTGCAATACGGGCTCTGCCTTAAGGTACGTGACAGTATCGGGCAGCCATGACTGAGCCCATGCAGGGAGCCACGGCTAGGGAGGACTTATGCCGTCACCTGGCCGGACTGACACAGGCCGTCAACTCCCTACAGGAGGGGTACTCCCGCCTAGAGGAACGCGTGCAGACCCTAGCCACCTCAGGCCCAACAGCGCTCGGCGCATCACCTGCACCCTCGGTGGTTATGCTGCCTCCTGAGCCCAAGGTCCCCACTCCGGATAGATTCTCCGGGGCCCGGAACAGATATAGGGCATTCCGCAACGCCTGTGAACTCTTTTTTGTACTCCAACCCCGAACCTTTTCCCTTGAGTCCACCAAGGTGGGGTTTGTGGTCTCCCTGCTACAAGGGGAGCCCCAGGCCTGGGCCCACCGCCTGGTGGAACAGAAGCATGAATGCCTCAGCAATCTGAACACCTTTTTCCAGGCCATGGGCATCCTCTACGAAGACCCACAACAGGCAGCAACTGCCGAAGCAGCTTTATTTTCCCTACAACAGGGCCGTAGGGCGGCAGAAGACTATGCATCCGAGTTTAGGCGCTGGAGCGCCGATACGAGCTGGAATGACGCAGCTCTGCGTCATCAATTTCGTATGGGCCTCTCCGAGTCTTTGAAGGACGAGTTGGCCAGAGTGGGCATCCCTGAGACTCTCGAAGACCTAATCAACCTGTCCACTCAGATAGACAGGCGTCTGAGGGAGCGTAGGACTGAGCGTACGGCCGGTTCTTCCCGTCCGGTGTGGATGCTACCCCGGGTACCCTACCCTTCTGGCCGCACCGCAACTGCACCCTCTGAGCCTATGCAACTGGCGTCCTTCGTCCTTCCCTGACCCCAGAGGAGCGACAACGCAGGCGAATCCAGAACCTTTGCCTCTACTGTGGGGAACCCGGACATTACGTAAGGGCCTGTCCCGCGAAGTCCTGTAAGCACTCCTCTCTGTTTTCCACTGTTCTGCCTGCAGTACTTAATAATGCGTCTCACCTGACTGTTTCCCTTTCCCTACAGCTCCCAGGAGGGAATACTCTGGTCCCCGCCATAATTGACTCTGGAGCCTGTAGTGGGTTCATGGACCAGACTTTTGCCCGCAAATTTCGAGTTCCTTTACGTCCCCGAGCCAGAGGACTGTCGGTACATCTAGCCGATGGGTCGGCTATCAGATCTGGACCTGTGACCCAAGAGACGGTTCCTCTACACGCTACCATTGCGGGTAACCACAGTGAACTACTCCGCCTGGACATCATTGAGTCCCCTCTGTTCCCTGTTATCCTGGGCATACCCTGGCTCAAGGCCCATAATCCTCAAATCGACTGGCCCACGGGGAGTATCAGCTTCCTCTCTCCCTACTGCTGTCAGCACTGCCTGCAAGGGACCACCAACGTCTCACCCTCTCTGCTCTGTCTAGAGGTTGACGTTGAGGCCCGTAGGGCTGTCCCGGAAGAATACCACAGCTTTTTGGACGTGTTCAGTCAAAAAGGGGCAGAGACACTCCCTCCACACAGGCCCTATGACTGCCCAATTGAACTTTTACCAGGTGCAGAAATTCCCTTCGGGAGAATCTTCCCTTTAACAGGACTGGAGTTGGAGACTCTCAAAGCATACATCGATGATAACCTGCGAAAGGGGTTTATACAACCTTCTACCTCCCCAGCCGGGGCAGGGATTTTCTTTGTAGAGAAGAAGGATCACTCTCTACGCCCCTGCGTAGACTACCGGGACTTGAACAAAATTACAATTAAGAATCGGTACCCTCTGCCCCTGGTACCGGAAGTATTCCAGAGGCTTGGTACAGCTGTGGTGTTTACCAAATTAGATCTCTGTGGGGCATATAACCTGGTCCGTATCCAAAGCGGGGACGAATGGAAGACTGCCTTTCGCACCCGCTTCGGACACTACGAATACCTGGTGATGCCATTTGGGCTCTGCAACGCCCCTGCTACGTTTCAACATTTTGTAAATGACATTTTTAGAGACTATCTTGACTTATTTGTTATTGTCTACTTGGATGACATCTTGATTTTCTCTCCCTCTCTGCCTACTCACAGGGAACACGTCAGGAAGGTCTTGACCCGTCTTCGCCAGCATGGCCTGTATGCGAAGCCTGAAAAGTGTGAGTTCGAACGTCAAAGTATCCAGTTCTTAGGCTTGGTCATTTCAGTAGATGGGATTAAGATGGATCCGCAAAAGGTGTCTGCCATCTTGGATTGGCCTGCCCCCACGGACAAGAAGGGAATTCAGCGATTCGTAGGATTCGCGAATTTCTATCGCAAATTTATTAAGGGGTTTTCCAACATCATTGCCCCCATCACGAGACTGACCAAGCAAGGTACCAAGTTCCAGTGGTCTCCTGAAGCTCAGTCTGCCTTTTCAACATTAAAGGACCAGTTCGTGTCGGCCTCTGTCTTAAAACACCCGGATCCTGCACTCCCTTACATCTTGGAGGTCGACGCCTCTGAAGTGGCGGTAGGGGCAGTCCTCTCCCAGAGACAAGGCCCTAAGGCGCTCCTCCACCCGGTGGCCTTTTTCTCCCGTAAGCTGTCCGAAGCAGAGAGAAATTACGATGTCGGGGATAGAGAGCTACTGGCCATCAAGGCCGCGCTCGAGGAGTGGCGTTATCTCCTGGAAGGAGCCGCCCATCCTATCCTGGTCTACACGGACCATAAGAATCTGGAATACTTAAAAGTAGCCAAGAGGTTGAGACCCCGCCAGGCTAGATGGGCACTTTTCTTCACCAGATTTTCATTTCACATCACCTTCAGGCCCGGATCCAAGAATACCAAACCTGATGCTCTATCACGAATGTTCAGTGAGTCCACAGTTCCGCCACCTCCAGACACCATACTTACCCCAGGTAACTTCCTTCTTCTGCATGAGGATCTTCTATCCGAAATTAAACAAGCCTCCGCTTTGATCCCTCACCAGCCGGGCAGTTCCTTGCAGCCTAGAGACGGTCTGCTGTGGCATGAGGAGAAGATCTTCGTTCCTCATCAGTCACGGGTGGCCGCCCTGAAATCCTGCCACGACCACGAATTGGCCGGCCACTTTGGTGCCCGCAAGACCGCTGATCTTCTCCTGCGCACCTTTTGGTGGCCCAACCTTCTAAAGGACTGCAGGGCATACGTCGAGTCATGTACCACGTGTAACCAGAATAAGGGCAGCAAGACAAGAGCCTGGGGCTTGTTGAACCCCCTTCCAGTCCCGGAGAAGCCATGGAGGATGATCTCCATGGACTTCATTGTCGAATTACCCCCTTCTGAAGACTTCACGACCATTTTTGTGGTAGTAGACAGGTTCTCCAAGATGGCCCACTTCTTACCCATGAAAGGCACCCCCTCAGCTCCTGAGACCGCCAGAGTCTTCATCAAGGAGATTGTAAGGCTCCACGGAATCCCCGCCAATATCGTATCTGACCGAGGGGTGCAATTTACGTCCAGGTTCTGGAGGGCATTATGTGCGGCCCTGAAGATCAACCTCCTATTCTCCTCCGCTTACCATCCCCAGACCAACGGTCAGACCGAACGTACCAACCAGACCTTGGAACAGTACCTGCGATGCTACTCATGTTTTTCTCAAGATAACTGGGTCCCCCTCCTACCTCTTGCCGAGTTTGCATACAATAACTCTGTTCATTCTGCAACCAACCAGTCTCCATTTTTTTCAAATTACGGGTTTCACCCCCTGTTCTTGTCCAACAGCATCCCAGAGTGCTCCGTGCCAGCAGCCCAGGAAACCCTGAATTTTTTCTGCACCAATAACAAGTTACTTCAGGAGACGATACTGAAGACCCAGGAACGAAACAAGGCGATATTTGACAAGAGGAGGAGAGGGGACCTCAACCTAAAGCCGGGAGACTTGGTTTGGCTGTCCACCCAAAACCTGAAACTGGCGTGTCCTTCCAAGAAGTCGGGGCCAAAGTTTGTGGGTCCTTTTCCTGTAACTAGAAAAATCAATAATGTGGCGTACGAGTTAAAACTGCCTGGCTCATTCAGAATCCACCCAGTCTTCCACGTTGCCCTTCTAAAACCTTCAACTCCGGATCCCTTTGCTAGCCGGAACACCGGCCCTCCTGAACCTGTGCTTATCGATGGCGAGGAGGAATTTGAAGTGGAAACTATTGTGGACTGCAGGAAGAGATATGGCCAGGTTCAATACCTTGTAAAGTGGAAGGGCTACGGGCCGGAAGAGAATTCTTGGGAGCCAGAGGCTAACATCCATGCCCAGAGGCTAATTTCGGCCTTCAAGAGAGCCAATCCAAGTAAGTGGGCCCAGTTGGGCATCCGGAGGCTGCCCATTGGAGGGGGGCAATGTCAGGAAAGCCCCTCCAGCGGGCGTCCCAACATCCCCAGGAGGAGAAGGATTCCCCGGCTCAGAACGGGCCTGCTGCGCCCACACATGCGCAATAGCGCGGCTGTCGGCGCGCGCGGGCGGGCGCGCGGGAGCGCGCGCGTGCACGCGCGGCTGCCCTGACGCTGTTTGGCGCCAAGAGCGCTATTTAAACCAAACCCAGTCCCTGTTGCCTTGCTGCCCGATCAACAGCGTTCCCTGTATGTGCCTTGTCTACTTGCAAAACCTGATTCACCTGATCCCTGCTGAAACCTGGCTTGTCTCTGACTCTTCTGACTTCTGCCTGCCCCGATCCCGGTTCTGGACTTGACTACCCCTTTGGATGCTCCCTTGTACCTGATCTGCCCGTCTGTGTTTGACCCTGCCTGTTTGAGACCCGCCTGCACATTACCTGCTTGCTTCCTGCTGCTGGACTACAGGACACCTCCAGGACTGCTGGACACCTCCTTGTGTCTGCTGCACATTACCTGCTTGCTTCCTGCTGCTGGACTACAGGACACCTCCTTGTGTCTGCTGCACATTACCTGCTTGCTTCCTGCTGCTGGACTACAGGCACCTCCTTGTGTCTGCTGCACATTACCTGCTTCCTGCTGCTGGACTCAGGACACCTCCTTGTGTCTGCTGCACATTACCTGCTTGCTTCCTGCTGCTGGACTACAGGACACCTCCTTGTGTCTGCTGCACATTACCTGCTTGCTTCCTGCTGCTGGACTACAGGACACCTCCTTGTGTCTGCTGCACATTACCTGCTTGCTTCCTGCTGCTGGACTACAGGACCCCTCCTTGTGTCTGCTGCACATTACCTGCTTGCTTCCTGCTGCTGGACTACAGGACACCTCCTTGTGTCACTCCTTCCCTAGCCCCATCATGTCCTTCTGAGGAGTCCCCTGAACTGTTTAAGCACAGTGTTGGGCTGCTCCTACAGCATACCTCCTGGTTCCCGTCTGCACAGATCTCCAGCCCTCTACCCAGCTTATCAGCCAGGCACTTGTGCTCCCCTGTGCTCCCGAGCTCCTGTCTTCCCTATCAGGGGTTTACGAGTGCATCAGATCGCACCGCTGCTATTTGCAACATAGTGGCCGCTCCCTGCAATACGGGCTCTGCCTTAAGGTACGTGACAAGCATACCTAAAAGACCCACACCAAAGAACAAAGCGGACCTCTCCTTGCTCCATCAACTGGGATCTCCAGCCCCACTATACCTTCAGTCCTCTCTGAAACCTGCACTGAGAGGAATGAAGGTGTAGAATTAGGTGTGTCACAGCCAAGTACTTGCGGGCAATCTGCTATCGGTACACCGACATCCGATTGTACCAGGCAAATTTCCCTGCCCCAGCTGCTGCACCGTCGAAAGAAGTTCACTCCCAGCCATCCACATGCCCTGCGGTTGAATGCTAGCTTGGCTAAATTGCTAGAACTTCAACTGCTGCCTTTTCAGTTGGTAGACTCTGCCCCCTTCCATGAGTTTGTGGAATGTGCGGTTCCTCAGTGGCAGGTTCCTAAACGCCACTTTTTCTCACGGAAGGCGATTCTGGCTCTCTACCGGCATGTGGAAGGCAATGTCTTGGCCTCGCTGGACAGGGCGGTCGACAGTAAGGTGCATATTACCGCTGACTCATGGTCCAGCAGGCATGGACAGGAACGTTACCTATCTTTCACGGCGCATTGGGTGACTCTTCTGGCAGCTGGGAAGGATGCCGGACAAAGTGCAGTAGTGTTGCAGGTTGTTCCGCCACCACGCCTCCAAAATGCTACTACTGGTGATTCTGACACTCCTCTCTCCTCCACTCCCTCCTCTTCTTCTTCCTTCATGGCCTCTTCCTGTGCTTTGTCCTCAGAACCAGTGGTGCTCCGTAGGCGTTCAAGGGGCTATGCAAGTATGCAGGTAAAAATATGCCATGCAGTGCTTGCGCTGGTGTGCTTGGGGGACAGGAGCCACACTGGGGCAGAGGTTCTGTCAGCTCTGCAGGGACAGGCTGAGAGGTGGTTGACGCCACGCCAGCTTAAGCCAGGAATGGTGGTTTGCGACAATGGCACCAACCTCCTCTCCGCCCTCTGACAGGGACAACTGACCCATGTGCCCTGTGTGGCTCACATCCTTAACTTGGTGGTGCAGTGGTTCTTTGGCAGGTACCCGGGCTTACAGGATGTCCTGAGGCAGGCCAGGAAAGTCTGTGTGCATTTCCGCCGGTCATATAACGCCAGTGCTCGGCTGGCTGACCTCCAAAAGGAATTTAACCTGCCCAAGAACCACCTAATCTGTGACATGCCAACCAGATGGAAGTCAATGTTGGCCATGCTGTAGCGGCTGGACATGCAGCACAGGGCCATCAATGATTACCTGTGCGACTACGGCACCAGGACAGGGTCAGGGGAGCTTGTTTTTTTTCCCCCACGCCAGTGGGCCATGATCAGGGATGCATGCACTGTCCTGTCACCATTTAAGGAGGCCACGAGGATGGTGAGCAGTGACAGTGCATGCATTAATGACACTGTCCCTCTTGTCCACCTGTTGGAGCACACGCTGCGTGGGATAATGGACAGGGCACTTGAGGCAGAACAGAGGCAAGAAGAGGAGGACTTCCTTACCTCTCAAGGCCCCCTTTATCCAGACAGTGTTCCTGCTGGCCCGCCAATCACACAGGAAGAGGACGAGGAGGATTGTGTCAGCATGGAGGTGGAGCCTGGCACTCAGCATCAGCAGCAGTCTTTTAGGGATTATTCACAGTCCCAAGAAACCTGTGGACTTGTACATGGCTGGGAGGAGATGGCTCGTATTCGCCGGATCAAGGAGGGGGATCATTACTGGCTGGCAACCCTCCTTGATCCACATTACAAGGGTAATGTTGCGGACCTTATCTTGCGGTCGCAGAGGATGAAACATCTTTGGGAGGCTTTGCAGAAAGTCCGCAGCCCCAAGGTATGATCGGTTCCAGCAACCATCGCCAGCGTCTGATTTACATGGTCCCGGAATACCTAGGGGCAACGTCAGACTTGGACACCTTTCCCACCGAAAATCCTCTGGGTTACTGGGTCTTGAGGATGGATCACTGGCCAGAGCTTGCACAGTATGCAATTGAGCTACTGGCCTGTCCTGCATCCAGCGTTCTTTCGGAACGCACATTCAGTGCTGCTGGAGGCTTTGTAACCGATCACAGGGTGCACCTGTCCACCGACTTGGTTGATCGACTGACCTTCATAAAAATAAATCAGTCTTGGATCACCACCAGCTACCAAGCACCTGATGCTGATGTAACCGAATATTTTTTTTTTAAATGTCAGATCCCTTCAAGACTGCCTATGCTGATGCTGAGTGACTATCCTGTTATGCTGAGTGACTATCCTCTTCCTCCTCAATGATCATGCTGATAGCTTGTAAGAACATTTTGGGTTCTGGGCTCCGCCACCAGTGGCTAAGGCCCAATTTTTCAGCCCCTGTTTAACAGGGGCGTGTAATTACAAATTTTGATGCAATATTTTGCAGCAGGGCTCGTTCCTGCACTCCAACTACAATATTTGTGAGTGGTTGCAATGTTGTGGCACCAGCACCAGTGCCTAAGGCCCAATTTTTCAGCCCCTGTTTAACAGGAGCGTGTAATTAAAATTTTTGATGCAAGATTTTGCAGCAGGGCTCATTCCTGCGCTCCAACTAGAGTATCTGTGAGGGGTTGCAATGTTGCGGCACCAGCACCAGTGGCTAAGGCCCAATTTTTCAGCCCCTAATTAACAGGGGCGTGTAATTACAATTTTTGATGCAATACTTTGCAGCAGGGCTCATTCCTGCGCTCCAACTAGAGTTTCTGTGATGTGTTACAGTGTTGTGGCACCAGTGGCCCAATTTTTCTGCCCCTGTTCAACAGGTGTATATAGTTACAATTCTTGATATAATATTTCACAGCAGGGCCCGTTCCAGCGCCCACCAAGAGTAACTGTGAGGACTTACAGTGTTGTGGTGGGGGGTACCCATGCCATTTTCCTCAATGATTTTCATCCATATTGCCGGGACCAGACATTACATTAAAACCGCAAGCAGTTTTAAATGACTTTTTTTCCTGTTAGAAATGTCATTTTATGCAGGGACTGTTCTAAACACGGGAAACACGTGCCACTTCACAGGCATACTATAGACACCCCCCAGGCATGATATTTAAAGGAATATTTCACTTTTTTTTCACTTTAAGCGACATTAAAATCAGTGCTCCCAAAAAAACGGCCGTTTTTTTGCATTGATAATATAACATTATACCATTGTAAACCATTATGTATCAGTACTGCTTGGACTGGGAAGAGGAAAATGCCAGACAGCTTCTCCTGAAAATGTAACTATTATGCCACGTACAGACGATCGGACATTCCGACAACAAAATCCTGGATTTATTTCCGTCGTATGTTGGCTCAAACTTGTCTTGAATACACACAGTCGCACAAATGTTGTCGGAAATGCCAAACGTTGGGAACGCAGTGACGTACAACGCGCACGCATTAGTATCATAGACAACCTTGTTGCACTAATATGGCTACACACACTTTAAAAAAGTATTAAACCAAAAAACAAAAATGTAATGCAGCTTACCAATCCTTGAAGATGTAGTGGCTGCAATAGTTTTCTTTTTTAGGCCTTTTCTTTTTTTTTCACCTGCTGATCTAGCCAGTAGCTCTGCTAACAGCGGTGCTTACAATGGTCACTTTTTATTCATTTATGTAAAACCTTTATCCCAAAAGGAAAAATAAAACTGTTGCTATAACTTCTTAAAAAGTGATAGCTGACGTTTAGCTTCAATTTGTTAGTCAAGTCCATCTGCAAGTGCAGCCATATAACAATAATTTCTCTGCAGATTGACAAAGGTGTCCAAAGGTGTTTGAAAGGAAGTGTATTACAGGTTGGATTTTGGATTTTTGTTCTTGGAGTTAATACAGCATTAGGTATGATGGAAGATACTGTATATAGTCACATGAAGCAGCAGTTAACCAAACTGATGACAAGGGAAACAGATTAATAGCGACTTCTTTTTTTCACTCAAGAAAGAAGAGAAATCTCATACCACTACCATATATTGTAAAAGTACAGGCACTCCACCCTGAATATTAAAAAAAATGCCCATAAACCATATTTCCTTCTTACTTGGGGTGCTGGAGAGGACCTATTGCTATGTGAACTAAACCCACATAAAGCTATGTGATACAGTATCAATGTACACGACACGCATATGCCTTTATATACCTATATACTTTTTTACAAATGTTTTTATACCTCTATATTAATAATTTTATTAATACTATATAAACTGGGAGGGCGGAGGTTTGGTGTATATGTGCATGTGGGGGAGAGGTATTTAGCTCATTTAAATATGAATTTATCTTATTTCATCAGCAGATTATTCATATGTTTTTTAAAATATTTTTTTTATATATTTGTATGTATAGTGGTCACAGATCAACAGCTATATGTTGCACCTGCCCATTTTATCTCTGGAGCACCCCTCTAGCTACAAGCAGTGGTTCAATTTGTATTATCATTGGGTGTTGTCAGTTGTCCATTAGTGAGGTCATCACCCCCACTTATTGGTGAGAGGAGCCTCTAAAACATCATGTGATTTGACTCATTTGTTATATCAAGACTGTCAACGCAACATCTCAGATTGGCTCTGAGGAAGAAGGATCTCCCTTTGAAACGCGTCAACCATCTGTAAGGTCCTCAGGCTTATTGGGACTAGTCCCGGTGACCAAATTGCTTTGTGCTTACTTTGGATTTTGATATATTTTTACCTTTAAGTTGTTTGTGAGTATATTTCCTTCTATTAAGATACCACTTGGGTAATGCACAAGGCTGGTGCGCCCTTTCTTTGTTTTTCAGCAAAATAAACATGACAGGGCGCACTTTTTTTCCCTACTCTATCCAAAACAAAAAAAAATATATGCTGTGGCTATACATATGCTTTAATTCCTTCCACAGGCGCAAATTCTAATAGTAGAATATTTTTGAGTTTTCCTTTTACTTACTTATTTTATGTTTTGTCTGGAGTTCTCCTATAACATCTGTGCTTTAAATTAAAGTGATATCATTTGTTTACGACTCAAAATACGAGCACCAAAATTATCATAAAAACAGTACAGCTCACTTAATTTACATAAACACAATATCAAATTGGTTTGCAAAATAATGATATCTTCAAATACATATAATTTATTGTACTAGCATCCAGTCATTCTGTTTTTTATTCTTGCTGAGGGTAGTCATTTGCTTTTGTGAAATTTCTTGATAATGAGACAAACTGATGTACCAGCTGTACGTACAGACATGCAAATGTAGTTTAGAGATAATCTCCACTGTGTAATGACAGGCATACTCGAGCAGGTCTTTTGTACAGTATAATAAAGAGTGCCATATCTGGCTGTTCTCCAAATGACAACAGAGCTCCAGATATGCTCACTGGCCGATTCTGCATATCATTGCTAGAAACAGCAATGATATGCAATGTATGGAAAATCATAACAACCACTTAGGCTTCAATTTATTGTGTTCATATCTGTGAAAGAAACATTATGAATGAATTATATGTACTACTCATTTACATATATATATATATATATATATATATATATATATATATATATATATATATATATATATATACATATATACAGTATCTCACAAAAGTGAGTACATCCCTCACATTTTTGTAAATATTTGATTATATTTTTTCATTTGACAACACTGAAGAAATTACACTTTGTTACAATGTAAAGTAGTGAGTGTACAGCTTTGCTGTCCCCTCAAAAAAACTCAACACACAGCCAATAATGTCTAAACCACTGGCAACAAAAGTGAGTACACCCCTAAGTGAAAATGTCCAAATCGGGCCCAATTAGCCATTTTCCCTCCCCGGTGTCATGTGACTCGTTAGCGTTACAAGGTCTAAGAGCCGGTTCACACCTCAGGTCGCCCTGAGACGCCCCAAGTCGCGCTGTAATGTTAGATGTAAAGAAAAAGTTGCGCTATCCGGATGTATAAAGCTGCTGCTCAAAATGTTATACTACATAAACAGGATGGTTGTGGAAAGGAGCTGCGCTAAAGATTGAAAATATCAAAAAATTGTGATATATAATATAAAATGCTGATGCAAAATAAAAACCAAGTGAAAATTGCCCAGATAGTTATACGTTTCACATGAGGTGTATCAAAAAAAGAGTCTGCGTGATAACAGCCTCTATTAGTGTACCATATATATACAAAGGTGAATAAATAAACACCCGGCTGGGTTCTTCCAATTTGAGTGAAGGTTTAAAAGTGACTGCACCAAACTAAGTCACTACCAAGACGACTAAGTTATGATGTGAAAAAAAAAAAAAATATAAACAATATTACTGCCTATAGTTGTGAAAATCAGTAAACAACTGACAGAGCATGTAGTGACACATTAACCAACTCAACGGTCAAACATGTGAGCAAAAAAATAAAATTGGAATTGTAACTATACATGTGCAATTAGTGAACCCCTTTGCGAGAGATTATACCAACAAAAAATCAAGGATCTAAAATGCAAACAGTAAATCCAAACACATGTATGCCAGTGAACGAAAATGCAAACACCCTCCAGAGCAACAAACATTAGGCAGATGTCATGGCTGGCTAAATAGGTTGCCAGAGAAAAAGTACTTGACACAGTGTATGAGTCCCGTATTAATAACAGTCTCTGTGACAACTCTGAATGTTTCGTGTAAAACGTGACTTATACGGCACCACAGAAAAAAGTGTAGAGACCTCCACCATAGGCACACTTGTCTCCTTACCGGAACTAGATGGTCCCTTTTTAGGGGGACCGCTCGCGCAGATGGCTTATCAACCCTAGCCAAGGGTAGACTTTGGAAAACACCCGAAATCCTGCCGACCTGGATGGCTCCTTTAGGGTATCTTTAAACTCAGGATCCTCCAAAGGTCTCCACTCGGGGCCAGTCACAGTGGTTATAAGTGTAATGGAACCCAAGGAAATCAAAGAAAAGCTCCCATAGCATAAAATCCAAGGGTATTTATTTCAATAAAAACAGAAAAAACACTTACAGTGTAATGATCAGTAAAGGCATGAAGCGAGCCGGCCGGTCTCGCGTAAACAGCCCGTGGTAACGGGATCACGTCGTGCTGCGGTGGCGTCAAGACGTAGCTCCTCCCCTCTACGCGTTTCGTCATCAAAGGACGTCGTCACGGGGCACGGGCTGCGTCATGACGCACCGGATTTTATACAGGCACTAATCACCCAAGCCTCAATGTGGGTCTCAGACTTGGGAGCAGCGTCCGCCATTTTGGAAGAGGGAAGGACCACTCTAATCAACATATGAACTAAGGGATAGATTTGTACTATGGTTATTGCTACCAATATTGAAAACATATAGTCTGCACCATATCTAACTGGGACGAGACACTCCTAACGGGTTCACATTGAATGAAAGATATAGAAATAAAAATAAAAATAAAAAATTATACGATTATAACCTTGCCAAAAAAAAGTTTTTTGAAAACGTATTTCGTGACATGGACTAATAAGCTTTAAGGAACTTCGAAACCAAGTGTAATGTATTGTCCCTCTATGAGGTGAGGGAAAATTACCTACTTGAAAAGGTTAATACACATTGATGGACGGAGCTCCATTAAAGAATAAAAAATAAAAAATGGAAATTAGAATTTAGAATATCAGACCCTCCAATGGAGACTCAATATGGAGGGGTGAATGGGAAGAAATTATAATAAAATTTCTCTGTTCTAAATTTAATCGTCACATTGTAAGAATGAAATTAAAATGAAATTAAAAAATTGAGTTAAAATAATAATTGCCAGAGTTTGCCACTTATTGAGGTTGCATATATAAGACTGATTGCTGAGCAGGCTAAATAGTTGGTGTAGGGAACGGCCAAAGTGAGCTGTTCTGCTGTCAGAGATCCACATTGATGGCCAGACATATCTAGATGGAATAACCATATATAGTTCTACATAAGCATGCAACACATTCCAATATGATATTGGAAGAGACCTACATATTCATAGTGTATGAGCTCATATATCTACAATAACCAATGTGGAAAAAATGATGTACACAAAACCTTACATACATAAAGTGTTAGTGATGTGTGAGCATCTTAGAAGACAGGCCACTAAGAATTATCTATGAAGCAATTAATGTCGACATCAATGTTAAGTCCGAATGGTGTGTAGCTTTTGATTTTGTGGACCCAAGACATTTCTAATTTGGAAATGCTGTTAACCATATTGCTCCCTCGCCAGTGCGGTCTGAATTTGTCGATGCCCAAGAAAATGGTATTATTGGGATCTCTATTATGAACCCGAAGGTAGTGCTTGGACACTGAGTGCTTAGTAAAACCTCGACGTATATTGTTTATATGTTCATTCAGTCGGACCTGTAATGGTCTTTTAGTCCGGCCCACATACTGGAGCCCACATGGGCATTGGAGCATATAGACCACTCCTACTGTGGAGCATGTAATGAACGGCTCTATGTCAAAATGTTGGGAGGTGCAGGTGGAAACAAATGATGTGGTTCTTCTGGTTTTTATCTTATTAAGCGTACAGACTTGGCAGCGCCTACATTGGTGATAGCCTGTGAGCATAGGAAAAAAAACATTTTTAATGACAGGGGGATTTAGAATATTGGGAGCTATCTTGTCTTTCAGAGAGGGGGCTCCTCTGAAGACAACCTGGGGTTTGTCAGGAGGGATGGTCTTCAGTATTCTATCACTTTGTAAAATGTGCCAATGTTTGCCAATGATATGTTTAACTTTGGCATGTTGGCATGAAAAGCTGGTAATGAAAGGATTACGATATGAATCGTGTTTCTGACCAGACGGTTTCTCAATTAGTAGTGTATTACGATCAGTCCTGTCCACTAAGGAAAGGGTGTCATTAAGGAATTCTGATGTGTAGCCCTTATCCTTAAAACGTGAAGTGAGAACCGATGATTGGGCTAAAAAGGTGTCGTGGTCGGTGCAGTTACGTTTTAGGCGGAGGTATTGGCTCTTTGGGACTGATTTCAGCCACGACATGTGATGGCAACTGTCTTGTGGGATGAAGGAGTTGCGGTCGGTGGGTTTGAAATAAGTTGATGTCTTGAAAGCACCATTGTCAACAGATATGGAGAGATCTAAGAAATGTATAGATTCTTTGCTGGCCTCATAACTGAGGTGTATCCCTCTATTGTTGTTATTTAGATGGCACATAAATTCAGATAATTCTGGCTCTCCACCCTTCCAGAGGAGGAGGATGTCGTCTATGTAGCGTGCCCACAAGACTATTTCAGGTCTTGGCTGGGCATAGACGACATCCTCCTCCCATTTGGCCATATAGAGATTCGCCAAACTGGGAGCATATTTTGCTCCCATGGCGACACCCCTATCTTGTCTGTAAAATTGTCCATCGAACCAGAAGAAATTGTGCCCTGCGGCAAACTCCAATAATTCCATGATATAATCAATCTGTATGTTAGGCAATTTGGAATTTTTTTGCAAATAATATAACACAGCCTCCAAACCCAATTGATGTGGAATTATCGTATAGAGAGAGGTCACGTCTGCAGTTATCAACCATAATCCCTCACATGGTGTTATAGTGGAGAGGAGGTTGATAACGTGTCTGGTATCTTTTATGTAAGATGGCATTAATTGCACCAAGGGCTGTAAGAAAAAGTCTATATACTTGCCCACCCGGGAGGTAACAGAATCGATTCCGCTCACTATGGGACGTCCCGGGGGGCAAGTCTGGTTCTTATGCACCTTGGGCAAATAGTAAATAATAGGTATCCTCGGTACCTTCGGAATCAAAAAAAGACTCTCCTTTTTGTTTAATATCTTTAAATCCAATCCCCTAATGACCAATTCCTCCAAGATGCTCCTATATCTGGTGTTCGGATTAGATGGCAGTAAGACGTATGTGGCTTCATCAGCCAGAATGCGTCTCCTTTCTTGTAAATAGTCATCTTTATTAAGGATGACTATACCGCCCCCCTTGTCGGCGGGGCGGATCACTAAATTATTGTTGGAGCATAAGGTCTCAATACCCAAGTCAATGTCCTTTTTGTTTCTGAACACCTTAATCTTCATCTCATCTAGGTCCCTCAGGGCTAGATCTCTGAAAACTTTCAATGAAGGGGGCAAATGACCTGGGGGATTAAATAGAGAGGCATTTCTCAATCCTGAGTGTACAAAACCTCGAGTTACTGACACAGATGGATTATATGGGTTTGAAGCCATATACCTCTGTATATTGAGTTTCCGGACATATTTGTGAATGTCCATGTATGTTTGGAACTTACTTATGTTTCGTGGTGGTGCATATTTTAGGCCTTTGTCTAGAACTTTTAATTCGGGTTCGGTCAAGGTGTGAGAACTCAAATTGTATATGCCGGTATTGGTTATGTCCGCGGTCTTTTTGGACTTAGAGCGCCTCCCCCCTCTAGTTCCTCTCTTAGTTCGACTACTCTTTTTACTCCTTGGTTTGGCCTGGGAAAACCCCAATGTTGGTCTGTGGTGTTACCCAATTGGTTTAATCTGGCATCTCCTCGCCCAAATTGTGGGTATTCGCCTTGGTTTCTATCTATATACCCTGTGGTGGAATTGGATTGAAAGAATTCCCCAGATGTCTCTAGGTCCCTTAACGGTAAATAACTATTCTGCGTGTTAATGTTGTAGTCATGTTGGTAATCACTATTATAGTGTATTATTGAAGAATCTCCATACGATTCGGGTTGACTGTATGAATTATGCCCTACATAATTTGAATATGTCGGGTCATGGCTAGCCCCCATTGGACGCATCTGTGTATTATTGTACTGACCTCTATGTCCATATTGGGCACCAGGGTCAATATTGCCACCTCGTCCTCGTGTGGGATATTGGCCGCGCGCACGGCCCCGGCCCCGAGAGCGTGGTGGTCTTGAATTGTTATAGTGGCCACTTGTACCTCTTTGAGATGGAGAGGGCATTGGATGATAGTATTGGTTTCCTTGGCCCCTATCACTCTGATTGGAATGAACTGGGCGTTTATTGGCGGTTCCAATGGGTGGCCCCTGTGAACTACCTCTAGGGGATCCTCCCTTCCCCGCATGTGGATCTTGGTTCCCACTGTACTGAGTGGAGGATTTTACCATTGGTTGATAACCTGCCTGGGGGGTAGTATCCATATCCCTACTATCTGTGCCCTGTTCCGCCAACAGTTTTCTTTGCCAGTCAAAAACCGATTGTGAGGCATAATCTGCAACATCTCTGTTATATTTTTTCTTTTTTTTGATTTTTTGTTCTCTTTCCTCTTCCTCCGGTAAGGAGACAAGTGTGCCTATGGTGGAGGTCTCTACACTTTTTTCTGTGGTGTCATACAAGTCACGCTCTATAGCATCCGCCTAATGTTTGTTGCTCTGGAGGGTGTTTACATTATTGTGTATCTACATACATGTGTTTGGATTTACTGTTTGCATTTTAGATCCTTGATTTTTGTTGGTATAATCTCTCGCAAAGGGGTTCACTAATTGCACATGTATAGTTACAATTCCAATTTTATTTTTTTGCTCACATGTTTGACCGTTGAGTTGGTTAATGTGTCACTACATGCTCTGTCAGTTGTTTACTGATTTTCACAACTATAGGCAGTAATATTGTTTATATTTTTTCCACATACAACTTAGTCGCTTTGACAGCGACTTAGTTTAGCATTATCACTTTGAAACTTTCACTCAAACTGGAAGAGCTCAGCCGGGTGTTTATTTATTCACCTTTGTATATATATGGTACACTAATAGAGGCTGTTATCACGCAGACTCTTTTTTTGATACACCTCATGTGAAACGCATAGCTATTTGGTTAATGTGTCACTACATGCTCTGTCAGTTGTTTACTAATTTTCACAACCATAGGCAGTAATATTATTTTTTCCTTTTTTCCACATACAACTTAGTCGCTTTGACAGCGACTTAGTTTAGCATTATCACTTTGAAACTTTCATTCAAATTGGAAGAGCTCAGCCGGGTGTTTATTTATTCACCTTTGTATATATATGGTACACTAATAGAGGCTGTTATCACGCAGACTTTTTCTTTGATACACCTCATGTGAAACGTATAACTATCTGGGCAATTTTCACTTGGTTTTTATTTTGCATCAGCATTTTATATTATATATCACAATTTTTTGATATTTTCAATCTTTAGCGCAGCTCCTTTCCACAACCGCGCTTTAATGTTAGTCTATGAAGACGTCTCAATGCATACTACTGAAGTCGCTCCGACTTCAAAAAAGGTTCCTGTACTACTTCAATCCGACTTCTACTCATTAATTTCAATGGAAGTCGCCTCCAAGTCGGATCTCCATCTATATTGACGCGACAGTGTCGCCTTGAGGGGGAACTCCACGCCAAATTTTAAATAAAAAAACGGCATGGGTTCCCCCTCCAGGAGCATACCAGGCCCTTAGGTCTGGTATGGATTTTAAGGGGAACCCCCCTACGCCAAAAAAAACGGCGTGGGGTCCCCCCAAAATCCAATTTTTTGGCGTAGGGGGGTTCCCCTTAAAATCCATACCAGACCTAAGGGCCTGGTATGCTCCTGGAGGGGGAACCCATGCCGTTTTTTTTATTTAAAATTTGGCGTTGAGTTCCCTCTTGAGAGCTGATTATTCTCTGATTGGCCACGGCCAAAGTCGTGTTGTAAGTCGCCCCAAGTCATGTTTCAGTCGCTCCAGGTCGCGTTGTTATTCATACTCAAGTCGTGTCCAAGTTGCCTCCAAAAGTCGTGCTGGAAGTCATGTTGCCCCAGTGTGAACCGGCTCTAAGGTGTGAATGGGGAACAGGTGTGGTAAATTTGGTGCTCTCTCTCTCTCTCTCTCTCTCTCTCTCTATATATATATATATATGTATATATATATATATATATATATATATATATATATATATATATATATCCATTATACTGTTAGGATGAAGATCAGAAAACATTCATCTTTATAATCCCACTCAGGACAAGCTGAGCAAAATCCCACCTGACCGATCCAGTGTTTGCATTTAGATATCATATATTTATATATATTATTGTTCTGATCAAATTCTGATACAGATATTTGTGATTAGTAATGAGGTTTAAGTCTAGGCAAACCCTGCGTGTTTGAGGTTTTGGGGGATTTGCCATACTGAATTCTTCATAACCGTAACGCACTGCCTGGCCCTGGCCTTAGACCAGCTGGCTTGAAAGGACAAGTAAAGGATCTTTTGGAAAAGCCACCTCCTCAATATAAAAGGGTTTGGTTACAGAAGCCATACTAACACTGTTCCTTACTGTCAAAGGCAAAGCATACGGAGTACTACTGACAAAACTGCACTGGAAGAGATTAGTGTAGGGTTTGTAGGAACTGTCAGGTCAGTAGATTTAACCCTAATATTTTTATGCACTAGGTGCAATAGGAAAAATGTTAAAATTCAGTCCTCCAGATGCAATGCCTTACAAATATTATTTAAGATAAAAAGGTGTGCAAACTCCTATTATACTATACCCACAAACTCCTATATTACTATACCCACAATGTCCTACTTGTCCCCTGAAGACATCTACTTGTAGACAAAACGCGCATTGAGTGGGGTCAGCAGCCTGTGATGTTATTATGCCCACCAGTGACAATGGCGAAGTTGTGAATTTTGAAAGTATAATTTATATATAATAAATGGCAAGGTTTTCGCAATACTACTCTATGGTCTACTATTGTTCTCTTCCTACTATCCCTGAGGAAAAGCTTGGCATTCTTGCAAATTTTGGATTGATTGGACATGTCATGTATGGAATGTGGCAGTGGATCCTGGAAGCGATCTTACACAGAGGCGTAACTATAGGGGTGGCAGGGGTCACAATTATGACCCAGCCCCATTCCTTAGGGGCACACTGATGTAAGGAGGGGGCACACTGATGCAAGGGGGCACACCGGGGGGCACACTGATATAAGGGGGACATCAGTGTGTAAGGGGGACACATTGATGTAACGGGGCACACTGATAGATGGAGGGGGGGTAGACTGATGTAAGGGGGGCACACTGATGTAAGGAGGAGGGTGACACACTACTGTAAGAAAGGAGGGACACGATGTAAAGAGGAGGGGAACATTGATATAATGAGGGGAGCACGCTTATGTAAGGGGGGCACATTGATCTAAGGAAGAGGGGGGCACACTTATGTAAGGGGGCTCACTGATGTAAGGAGGGGGGCACACTGATGTAGGAGAAGGGGACACTGATGTAAGGGGGGCACACTAATGTAAGGAGGGGAGCACACTGATTTAAGGGGGGGCACACTGATGTAAGGAGGAGGGAGGAACACTGATGTAAGGGGGGCACACTGATGTAAGGAGGGAGGAACACTGATGTAAGGAGGGCACATTGATGTAAGGAGGGGGCACACTGATGTAAGGAAGGGGACAAACTGATGTAACTGTACTCTGGTTTGCGAATGAATGGGAAGCTCTATAGAGTGTGTAGCACTAACCCCCGAAGGAGCTGCTGGTATTTGATTGGGCTTACCGTTACCTCACTGTTCCACCGTGTCCTCCACCGTCTCGTCATAGAGGTCCCATAAAATAGTTGCTCACAGATTTCGGCTCCAACACTTATGCCGCGTACACACGGTCGGAATTTCCGATTGAAACAGTCCGATGGGAGCTTTTCAACGGATTTTCCGACCGTGTGTATGCCCATCAGTCTTTTTCTGTCGGAATTTCCGACGGACTTGAGAACCTGTTCTCAATTTTTCTGACGGAAAACCTTTCTATCGGATTTTCCGATCGTGTGTATGCAATTCTGACACGCAAAATTCCGACGCATGCTCGGAAACAATTTGACGCATGCTCGGAAGCATTAAACTTCCCTTTTATAGTGCTGGCGAACGTGTTTTATGCCGCTGTGTTACAGACCATCGGAATTTGGTGTGACCGTGTGTAGGCAAGACAGTTTGAGCGAAATTACGTCAGAATTCCGACGGGAAAACCATCAGAGCTTTTTCCGACGAGAATTCCGACCGTGTGTACGCGGCATTAGTCTCTTTTTCCAACGCTTTATTGACAGAAAAGAATCAAATAGAGGGATGGAGGGTTAAGGGAGATTCAGGTACCTTGAATTGCGGTCACGGGTACTTCTCTGATCCAGAGGACAAAACAACTTCCACCAACTGGATCTAGCAACCACCGGATAGGCCTCTCTCACTGACCTAGCAGCCGGTGCGATGCTCGGTCATAGTCTCTGCCACAGACTAGAAGAATATAGTAGAATCGCTGCACAATCCTCTGCCACAGGATTGTGTAACCAATAACTTTTGTAACATCAAAGTACAGTCACACAGTACCAGTTTCTTTCAGCCAAGCCGGCAATACTGTGAGGTAGATGACCCGGGATGCATCCTCCAATTGAGTCTCCAGGCTGTTCTTGAGATACCAGCCTTGTTGCTCGGTCCTCTCTCAGAAAAGTCCTCCCCTGGTTTCTCCAATTGCTTGGCTTCTCCCCGCAGGCAAGACAGCACAGGACCACCCCTGGATCAGTAGACCCCAGAACTCTTGGGCCTACCTTCAGTAACGAAGCCTCGGGCCAGCCCGCCCCCGAGACAGATAAATTGCTTCAGGACACCTTAGGCCAGGAGGGCCATCAGGTCGGAACACCCCACCCCACCATGGGGTCTGTCCCTTAAGTACCCTCTCCCAGAAATCACAGCGGGTAAACCACTCCCACCGACTATTTCCGGGCAAAGAGGCACTCAATACACCCAGCTTGTTGCAATTTCCAACACTGGCCGATGATGAGAGCGCCAACCATAGCCAAGTGGAAAACTATGCAACCCAGCTGAACTGGAACAGAAACCAGAAATTTAACCCAATCAGTCTGAGTTAAACAACAACTCACTTTGCGTTTTTTTTTTCATTTTTTATTTCATTTTTTTACACTGTATATAGCTGGTTGCTAAGCAACCACCGTGTAAAAAAAACCTCCAAAAAAAACCCAAAACGAAAAAACAAATCGCGGCAAAATCATGGTAAAAACGCCTGTCCAAAAACGCGGCAAGCACCGCAAAAACCACTGCAGAAATGCTCAAAAGCAACATGCATAAATAGGAATCGAGCCTTATGGCCCGTACACAGGATCTGAGAATTACAAAAAATACTGGTTTTGAATCGATCGTACGATAATCTGATTGTTAGTACACAGCTTTTGAGAGGCAATCACGACAACTCATTCGATATTATCCGATCAGACAAGTGAAAAAAAAAATTCTCATATGATACCAGATCGTACAATTTCTATTTAATCAGTACAGCTGTCATTCGAAAATACAATACAAATACAATGCAGCACATTACATCACTTACGAATTTTTTATTCTGTTATACGAGAATTTTCGAGTAAACTCTTCATTTTCAATATGAAACTAGCAACCAATTAAAAATTAAAAAAATAACGATCTGTTGTATAATTTATGTATCGTGTATACGAGCCCCAAGCTGTTTTTTTTTCTGTAGAAGAAGCAGAAGCAGAAGGCGGCGGCGACAGTGACAGCGACAGAAGACTGGGCCAAAGCTTGTAAAAGAGCTGCAAGAAGAAAGCGGAGGCCCGGCAAGAAGAACAGAAGAGCAGGACAAGACCCCCGAAGTCGGAACAAGGCCCCCAGACGGCGGCGGCGGCAGCGAAGGAGAAAGCCGGGCTCCTCCGCTAGTAAAATAGCTAGCAGAAGATAGCGGAGGAGTCCGGCGAGAAGACTCCCCAAGACGTAAGGAGACCCCCGGAGCTGTGTAATAAAGTATTTTAAAAACTTGTGTTGTGTTTTTATTTACACTTTTTTCACTAGGTTAATGTGTGGGTAGGGGTACATTGTACCCCATACTCATTCACATGGGGTGGGGGGCCGGGATCTGGGGGCCCCCTTATTGAAGGGGGCTCCCGTATTCCGATAAGCCCCCCGCCCACAGATCCCAACAACCAATGGCCAGGGTTGTCGGGAAGAGGCCCTTGTCCTCATCAACATGGGGACAAGGTGCTTTGGGGTGGGGGCCGCAGGGCCCCCCTTTCACCAAGGCACCCCCCCCCCCATGTTGAGGGCACGCAGCCTGGTACGGCTCAGGAGGGGGGCACTCGCTTGTCCCCACCCCCTTTCCTGACCGGCCAGGCTGCGTGCTCGGATAATTGTCTGAGATGGATTTGGGGGGGGACCCCCACGCCGTTCTTTCGGCGTAGGGATTCCCCTTTAAATACATACCAGGTGACAGGGCTAGCGAGGTGTCAATCTCGCCGAGCGAGTCGGCGGCATTGACTTCCTTCGCTAGTCCCGTCTACCTGGAGTCACGTTCTAAATGAACGGACTTTACTCCAGTGTGGGCAAGTCCGTTAATTTCAAAAGTCCCGCGGAATAGCACACAGACACCCGGATTGTCCGCCGGACTGCCGAGTCCGGCGGATAATTTTTAGTCAAAACATTACAGTGCCCGTAAAAGCCGACCCTGCTGCAGTATATGTACTGCGGCGGGTCAGCAAGTGGTTACAGAAAAAAATGTATACGATGTACAGGTCAAAGTAGAAAAAAACTTTTTTTTTGTTTTGTTACATCATTTGTTGTATATATAATATAAAGAAAAATTGCTTATCAGGAAAAAATTCTATATGTATTACTTTGTTAATTTAGTTGCAGTCCTTCACTCGACGCTGGGATACAAATGCGGCACTTGGTCCCTTTCAGATTGGTATCCACCCTCAGATTGGTCTAGTCCTTCAGTTCTTTGCCATTATACAAATATTGCTTTCTAGATTTGCCCACTTGCTTGGTATTTTAGAAAATTAGGAGAGAGTAGAGATAGCCAAAGAGGAACTTCACCCTCGCCCAGACAATACAGTTAATGTGCCTTTTGTTTTCATTCTGTGCTGCATAAATACATTAAAAGCAAAACTTTACCCATAACAACTTGATAAAAAATAATGTTCTTTAGCAAGGAACATACATTTTACATGCATAAATATGCTACCAATATTAGTGTGTGCTGTAAATTGCCTATAGCATTGCTCCTGTTTCTATTTGCTGGAGGCTGCCATTTTGCTTAAGTTTAAAGCCCCTGAACAGCAGTAAATCATAAAGCAGAATTAAACCAAACATTTTAAAAAAATTTAAAAAACAGGTACATTCCTGGAATGTCGGGATTGCTAGCTGTCACATTTGCTTGTGTCCTCCAACAAGCTGTCAAGACATAAATTGGCTGGAGTCATAAATGAGCACATGTGCAGCAACATGCAGTTGCAGATCAAACAGAAGCAGCTCACTTGGCTGTAAAGGATCAGAGGGTTTAATTCCGCTTTAAGGTTGTCAGCAGATCGGCCTCTACAAATTCAGCAGTACATAAAAATGCTTAAAAATGGAGAGCAACTGAGCATATGCAGAGCAGAGTGTATTACAGTGTATCCAGTGTATTACTTGGATTTTAAACAGTATAGGCCCTTAGGCATTATTTTTATGTTTTAAATAGTTATACTTTCAAAAGGGGCCTGAAGTGATCTAGCAGAACTTAAAGGGGTTGTAAACCTTTGTGTTTTTTCACCTTAATGCATCCTATCACATGTAAAGCCTGTTTACATGTGATCAGCTGATCACATGGTAAAGGGCCGATGTGATTGGCACTTTACATTGATCTGTAATCAGCAGCCACAGAATGTGCTGGATGCACACCCCAGAGGGCACGAGGGAGGCAGGGTTCTGGGAGGATTTCCACGCATGTCCTCCCAGCCTTCCAGAACTGGAAGCTTCGAATGGAGAGGGGTTCAGGGGGGGCCCTCCAATATTTTTTTGCACCGGGGTCTTGAAGGTTCTAGTTACACCTTTGGTGCATGGTAGCCAATCAGCTTCTAACTTCAGCTTGTTCAATTAAGCTTTGAAAGTAAAACCTGGAAGCTGATTGGTTTCTATGCAGAGTTGCACCAGATTTTGCCCTCCGATTTTAGTAAATAATCCCCACTATATATTAAAAGTATCTGACTGGACAGCCAACAACTAGTGAGGCTGGGGCATTCTCCTCCTTGCCATTTGAGGCAAAACTGGAGACAAATAAACCATATCTCAATGTAAAGCCTGCAGAACAGATAGAAAAGAAACAAAGTGGCATTCAGTTATTGTAAGTGACATCTGTGGATAGATAGGGGAAGCCTAGCTCTCAGGAGTATTGTAGTTTGAACATATTATTCAACAGCATATGTTATTCACCTTTTTTACTTGGTACATTATACTTTGGTGAAGTACAATGTATTACTATTTTTGCATTTTATTACAGGTGTCTAATATTATGTGCAAAAAGCTAAATTTAATGGTTGGGGAACTATAATTAACTTACATTTTTGCCAAACAATATTTCCAAAGTAGTGTACAGTTTGCTCATTTTAAAACAGGTTTGTTATGCATGCTACACTAACTGTTGTCAATTATGCCATAAAATTAACAATCTCTGTTCCCTGTGCTATTTGCTAATTAGTGCAGTGGTACTAATTCTTTTCTATGAACATTTTAGGAGATAAGCCTTGAACGTACTTTACTTCTCCATTTACTGTACAGGTGCCCCCCTCACAAGGGTTTAGCTTTCAGTGAAATGATTTTTCATCTACCGTATACGTGATTCAAAAAATAGAGAATCCAGTGTGAGCTGCCAAACCACAGTCCTTGGTAGGGATTTTAGGGAAGGATTTCTGCATTAAGACACCTTCATTTTACAAGACGATGGCCACTAACTATGCCTGTAAATAAGTATTGTGTTATCTCTATTATGACAGCTGGTCACAATGAAACCCCAGTGGAGGGAACCTTAATTCCTCATATCCCACAATAACAAAATCAGCAGGATCAAATGTACTCCATATGCAGCATATTTCCTACCAAGAGCTAAAAGGATAAATCCGAGAAAAAATCATATTTGTAACTGTTTAAGTTAGTTTCTGTTATGTGGTGTAATGCCACGTACACACGACCGTACTTTCCGGCAAACTAGGTCCGACGGGATTAGCCCGTCGGACAATCCGATCATGTGTGGGCTAATCCGTTCATTTTCCAGGAAAAAATTCCGGCGGACCTAGAAATAGAACATGTTTCAAATCTATCCGACGGACTCAATTCCGACGGACTTAAATCGGGAAAAACTTTCGTCTGTGTGCTGGTCCGACGGACCAAATACGACGCAAGGGCAGCTATTGGCTACTGGCTATTTTTTTGTCCCGTTTACATCACCACTTTCGAACGAACGGACTTTCGACCAGACTAAAGCCCCATACACACGGTCGGATTTTTTCATGGATTCTGTCCGATCGGACAATGTTGTTGAAAAATCAGACCGTGTGTATGCACCATCGGACAGTGTACGTCGGATTGTCCGACGGACAAAGTCCTATCTCCTGCTGGATAGATTTGCCGACAACACTGTCCGATCACACCAAATCCGATCGTGTGTACGGTTGTCCGACGGACAAAGTGCTACGCATGCTCAGATCACATTACAAGACCAAAGCTATTGGCTACTAGCCTCTACGTAGTCCCGTCGTAGGCAACAAAGGTCACCACGTTCAGAATGATCGGATTTTCCGACAACTTTGTCCGACCGTGTGTATGCAACACCAACATCGGACAAAGTATGACGGACAGGATCCGACGGACCTGGTCCTCGGATAATCCGCGCGTGTGTATGGGGCTTTAGTCCGTTCGTATGTGGCCAAGTCCATCGGAATTCTGCCGAAAGTCCGTCAGGAAGATCGTCTGACCTAGTTTGCCGGAAAGTCCGGTCTTATGTACGCGGCATAATATGTTACAGCTTACCTGTCCTTAGATGTGGTGACTGCATTTATCAGATTTTTTTCAAGCTTTGTTTCTTTTATATTCACCCAGTGATCCTGCCAGTAACACGTTTCCAATCCTAGGGTGATAACGCACACTCGCATTACTATATCTATAGAGTGTTGTCACCCTATGAGAGGTAGTACACTAAGCTGCAGTACAACTCCCCCTCTCCTCTTCTTAATAAAATAGGTGAGAGGTGTTCTGTAGTAGACGCAGGACAGTACATGGTTTCCTGTAATGACATACTGCTGTATTCAGTGTTTTTTTCAGTGCATACAAACTGTGTTTCTTCTTTTGCTAACTAAGAATATTATTATTATATAGGATAAACAGTATAATAAAAATGTGTAAAAAATATGGTTATGCAAAGGTCATATTTGATACACTGTGAGCATTTAAATTAACTATGATGCATTTTCACATTTAATCCTAGTATTCAAAAGTAACTTTTGATATACTTTACAGCTAAATATGTACCATAAAACATAAAACATATTTTAATGTCTTTAGGATGATAGATTGCAGTGAATTCAGGTTATGAGTAAATATGTTGTCTCAGCCAATCAGCAGGAGTTTTCTTCGGCTGCTGAGCATGCTGCGATAGTCTATTTATTCAAAAGGAGTCAGGCGATCAGGGTTCTTACCCCCCGGGCTGCAGCCTGGGGGGATGCATGTGAAGCAGCATCGGGGTTAGGCCTGCAGCCTGAGGCCTAGCCACGCATGTAGAGGCTCAGCCGGAGGGGAGCCTGAGGTAAAGGAGAAGCAATTACCACTAAGGGATGACAACTCCTGTTACTGGAGGCAAGTGCAGAAGGGATGGAGTTCTGAATGAGTACCAGAGCAGATGCTTTCGCCAGCCGGGGATGGGATGGAGTGGGAAAGCATCAGTAGAGACTCATTCAGGAATACAGCGGGTAGCTGTGAGTAAAGCCTGAAGGAGTACGGCGGGTAGATGTAAGTAAAGCTTGAAGATAAGTACAGCGGGTAACTGTGAGCCAAGCCAGAGGGATCCAGTGGGTAGCTGTGAGTCCAGGAACCCAGCGGGTAGCTTGGGTGCAGCTTGAAGAATACAGCGGGTAGCTGTGAGAAGAGCTCAGGGGATCCAGAAGGTAGCTGGGAGTCCAAGAAGTCTAGTGAGAGACTGTGAGCTAAGCCTGAAGATTACAGCTGCTATCTGTGAGTAAAGCTTGAGAAGTTCTGCAGGTTCTGTAGCAGGGGGAAAGCTTGAAGATCTACAGTGGGATACTGTGAGTGAAATGTTGCTATAAGAGACAGCAGTTGCTACAAAATACAGATTGCTGCATTCAGCTTAAAGGCCCCTTTTCTGTATTGCTGTCTTTCTAGTTCTATTTTTGTCTGCAGAGCCTGCCAGTTTGCTATTGCATTTGCCAAAGGGTGTCCTGTGCCCTAACCCTCTCTCCCCTGTTCTTGTTAAGAGAAATAAAACTCTCTTTGTTCATTTTTAAAAGTGACTGGCACCCATCATTCTATCTTTCACTACACACACTATGCCTTTAACCTGCACCCTGTAGAGGAAAGTCCGTTCTCCTTAACTCTGGAGGTCACCATCAGGCCTCTAGAGGTGGGGGAGACCGCTACAATAGAGCTGGACTCTTCTGAAATGTAGGATAACCTTACCACTGGACAGTCAATTGCAGGGGTCTTCATTACTCTGGCAACAATCTGGACTCCAGAAAAACAACTCTCCTACTCTAAAGTATAGAAGGTAGAATACTCAGATCCCAGTATGTCTAACATAACTATGGTCTATGGATAAAATAAGTTCTTAGCTTTATTTTTATTTTATTTTTAATTGCTGCAGAAATTAGTTAGTGGGAGTAAGGAGTATTGATGTTTGTGGGGTGGAGGGTGGACTTGGCTGGAGCAGAGCCACTGACTTTTATACTTTTATGTATTTATTTATTACAAGTATTTATATTGTGCTGACAGTTTACTCAGCGCTTTACATAGTGTATGTTTACATCTGTCCCTACAGTACATACACATACCAGGGCCAATTTAGACTGGAGCCAATTACCTACTGCTCTTCTGTTTTTGGAGGAAACCGGAGTACCCGGAGGAAACCAACACAAGCACAGAGAGAACATGCAAACTCTGTGCAGGTAGTCCTGGTTGGGAATTTTACACTAAATACAAGAAAGTGAAAAGTTAATTGTACACTTGTAATATGGCAAGGGACTGCATGCTCATCATTCCACTAACCATGGGGAAACCATCCTGTATGTGTAGCACCTTTCTAGTGTACAGTTAGAGTAGGTAAAGTTATACTGACTCACAGTAGTCTGGGTAATTGGTTTGGGTTTACTGTAGACAAACTAGAGGGCTCTGGTACCTTCCCCTGGTTCTGGAAAATACCATAAGTTTCCAGAAGCTAGTGGGTGGAGGCAAAGTGGTAGTGATCTGCATATTCATGGGAATCTGACCAATCCCCAGGCAGGAGACCTGGCAAGGTGCTTGGGTCAGCCCATAAACATTGTGGATAGGCAAAAAAAGACCGTCACTTCCAGCGCTCGGAGGTCTTCTATGGTAAAGAGCAACAAGGGCATCAGTATTCCAAGACTATGTGGATGCTGCCCTCCTCAGATGGGGTAATCCGTTAGAAACTACGAAAACAAAGCAAAATGGAAGGCGCGCACACCTAGTGCATTACCAATGGCATTTATTGAATAATACAAAGAGTAAAAAATTTGTACTCACAAAGCACAACTTTGAAATAAGCCATAAAAAACACACAGTGTGGGACAGTACAAACACAAGTGTTGACGCGTTTCAAGGTGCACCCCCTTCCTCAGAGCTAAGCTGCTTTGGACAATCATGGACAAATGCTTTTAAATTAGAGATGGAAAAGGTTGATTGAATGACCCCACCCCATTGAATGTTGTTGGGTGGAAGATAGAGTGCTGAGCCTGTGAGGGGACCTTGGGGCTGGGGAGCTCTGCCTCCAGGCTGGAGCTGAGAAAGGAGAGAAGCTGAAAAGAGGGATTTCCACTACCCTTTAGTCTCTTCCTGGAGACACCCAGGCTAGCACGGGAAGACCTGGTCTGCAAGAGGCCTGAACAACAGTCTTATCCAAAGCAGTAAGATTCAAGGGACAGTGTGAGTACCCCAGGGTCTACAAGGGAGAAGGCTGCCAGATGCAATATCCGGAATGCTTTTACAGGGAGAGTGTCACAGCTAACCTAAATCCCTGCTTTGGGACACTTTCCAAGACAGGCAGGTGGGTTGGTATTTTCAGTGAAGGGGACAAGTATGGGACTTTGCTAAATTCCACTAAGGGGACATATGGCTCCTACAAGAGGAATTCTTTACTACTAATTCAAGAGACACTTAAAATTATTCCAGAGGGAATACACCCCAGGATCTGCAATTTTTCTGTGTATATAGTGAAGGAAGTTATCCTCAAGTTGTTCTACCAAGTCAAGTTGGGCATTCCATAACCCCTCTTTCCCATCCAAGTGTTCCCCTCAATAAAACACAAAAAAACACGCCCATGGACTGGTTACTGTCTCTGAGTGAAAGTGGAAAAATGTGTGTTGCCTGGCTTTGCAGGATTTTGGGGTACCAAAATCCAACAGCTCCCCAGAGAATAGCACTACAAACACTATATTACCAAATGTATTAGGACAACTGCCTTTACACGCACATGAACTTTACTGGTATCCCAATCTTAGTCTGTAGGGTTCAATATTGAGTTGGCCCACCAGTTGCAGCTATAACAGCTTCAACTCTTCTGGGAAGGCTGTCCACAAGGTTTAGGAGTGTGTCTATGGGAATGTTTGACCATTCTTCCAGAAGTGCACTTGTGAGGTCAGGCACTAATTTGGACGAGAAGGCCTAGCTCGCAGTCTGCGCTCTAATTCATCTCAAAGGTGTTATATTGGGTTGGGGTCAGGACTGTGTGCAGGCCAGTCAAGTTTCCCCACCCCAAACTCGCTCATCTATGTCTTTATGGATCTTCATTTGTGGACTGGTGCGCAGACATTTTGGAACAGGAAGGGGCCATCACCGAACTGTTCCCACAAAGTTGGAAGCATGAAATTGTCTAAAATGTCTTGGTGTGCTGATTCCTTAACCGCTTCAATACAGGGCTTTTAAACACCCTTCCTTACCAGAGCACTTTTTGCGATTCGGCACTGCGTCGCTTTAACTAACAATTGCGCGGTCGTGCGACGTTACACCCAAACAAAATTGACGTCCTTTTTTTCCCACAAATAGAGCTTTCTTTTGGTGGTATTTGATCGCCCCTGCGGTTTTTATTTTTTGCGCTATAAACAAAAGAAGAGCGACAATTTTGAAAAAAAACACAATATTTTTTACTTTTTGCTATAATAAATATCCCATTTTTTTTAAAAAAAACAATTTTTTTTCCTCAGTTTAGGCCGATACGTATTCTTCTACATATTTTTGGTAAAAAAAATCGCAATAAGCGTATATTGATCGGTTTGCGCAAAAGTTATAGCGTCTACAAAATAGGGGATAGATTTATTGAATTTTTTTTTTTTTTTTTTTTTTACTAGTAATGGCGGCGATTTGCGATTTTTTTTTCGTGACTGCGACATTGCGGCGGACACTTCGGACACTTTTGACACATTTTTGGAACCATTCACATTTACACAGCGATCGTTGCTATAAAATTGCAATGATTACTGTGTAAATGTGACTGTCAGGGAAGGGGTTAACACTAGAGGGCGCTGGAGGGGTTAATGTGTGTCCCTAATAGGAGTGATTCTAACTGTAGGGGGAGGGGACTTAAGGGGAGGAGACCGATCATGTGATCCTCTGTACTGGGATCACATGATCGGTCTCCTCCCCGCTGACAGGACGTGGAGCTGTGTGTTTACACACACAGCTCCACGGTCCCGCCCGGTCCCGTTGTTTTAACGGGCAATCGCGGGTGCCCGGCGGACATCGCGGCCGCCGGGCACTCGCACCGGGTCCCGAGCGATGCCGCGGGCGCGCGCGCGCCCCCCCCGCGGCGCGCCCGCGCCCCCCAGGCGGCTGGGAATCCGAGGACGTCATATGACGCCCACCCAGGATGGTAGATCCACCTTGTGGGCGTCATATGATTATACGCGGGTATTGAAGGGGTTAAAGTGGAAGTAAACCTGAAATAAAAATTTTTTAATGAAGAATTCTACCTGGTACAGTAGAGGATGTCAAGTCATCTGTGCCCAGTCTTCTTATGAAGAGTTAATGCAGCTCTGAGCAATCTTCTTGTCTTTTTTCAATAAGATAAAAAACGACACACAGATAAGTTTGTGTCGCCACATTTTCCACTGCTGTGACTGACATCTGATTTCTTTACCTCATGAATGTTATGGGAGAGAGAGAGAGAGAGAGAGAGTGTGTCACGATTTCAATTTCAGCTTCACATCCCTCCTCCTTTCTTCTCCAGCTCTTCCAGGATTGGCTACATGCATGCACATGATTGGGCATGCTGAAGTCATGTTGTGCATTTCCTGAGTTTTGACTGGATGTTAC
>CM053026.1:13301993-13406145 GCA_028564925.1 Lithobates sylvaticus | reverse complement strand
AAAATGTTGCAATGACCGCCGTTTTATTCCCTAGGGCATTAATGGCGAACCTTTTAGAGCCCGAGTGCCCAAACTGAAATAAATATATTGGTTTGGTGTTGCAAAGTGCCAACACTGCAATTCGCGAGAGAGGGGGGCTGAGCGAAAGAGAGGGGTTGTGAGAGAGAGAGGGGGTGTGAGAGATAGAGTGGGGGAGAGAGAGAGAGGGAACAGAGAGAGGGAGAGGGGCTGAGAGAGAGAGAGAGAGGGGGGGACAGAGAGAGAGGGGTGTGAGAGAGAGGTGTGAGAGAGATGCTGAGAGAGAGAAGGAACAGAGAGGGAGGGGGGACAGAGAGAGAGAGGGGTGTGAGAGAGAGGCTGTGAGAGAGATGCTGAGAGAGAGAACGAACAGAGAGAGTGAGGGGGGACAGAGAGAGTGAGGGGGGTGAGGGAGAGGTGAGAGAGAGATGCTGAGAGAGAGAAGGAACAGAGAGAGAGGGGGTGAGAGAGAGAGGAGGTGAGAGAGAGAGGGGAGAGAGAGAAGGAGAGAGAGAGAGAGGAGAGGGGGACAGAGAGAGGGAGGGGTGTGAGAGAGGTGTGAGAGAGATGCTGAGAGAGAGAACGAACAGAGAGAGTGAGGGGGGACAGAGAGAGTGGGGGGTGTGAGAGAGAGGTGTGAGAGAGATGCTGAGAGAGAGAAGGAACAGAGAGAGTGAGAGGGGGAGCAGAGAGAGTGAGGGGTGTGAGAGAGAGTGTGTGAGAGAGATGCTGAGAGAGAGAAGGAACAGAGAGAGTGAGGGGGAGGGAGAGAGAGAGGGGTGTGAGAGAGAGGGGGTGTGAGAGAGATGCTGAGAGAGAGAAGGAACAGAGAGAGTGAGGGGGGGCAGAGAGAGTGAGGGGTGTGAGAGAGAGGAGTGAGAGAGATGCTGAGAGAGAGAAGGAAGAGAGAGAGTGAGGGGTGAGAGAGAGAGGTGTGAGAGAGATGCTGAGAGAGAGAAGGAACAGAGAGAGTGAGGGGTGTGAGAGAGAGGTGTGAGAGAGATGCTGAGAGAGAGAAGGAACAGAGAGAGGGAGGGGGGGACAGAGAGAGTGAGGGGTGTGAGGGAGAGGTGTGAGAGAGATGCTGAGAGAGAGAAGGGAGAGGGGGAGAGAGAGGGAGGGGGACAGAGAGAGAGTGAGAGGTGTGAGAGAGATGCTGAGAGAGAGAAGGAACAGAGAGAGGGAGGGGGGACAGACAGAGTGAGGGGTGTGAGAGATATGCTAAGAGAGAGAGGGAACAGAGAGAGGAGAGGGGCTGAGAGAGAGGGAGGGGGGCTGAGAAAGGGGGAGAGGGGACAGAGAGAGAGGGGTGTGAGAGAGATGCTGAGAGAAAGGGGGACTGAGAGGGAGGTGCTGAGAAAGAGGGAGAGGGGTGAGAGAGAGGGAGAGAGGGACAGAGAGAGAGGGGCGTGAGAGAGGGAGGGGGGACAAGAGAGAGGGAGAGGGGCTGAGAGAGAGGGGTGTGAGAGAAATACTGAGAGAGGTGAGCTGAGAGAGGGAGGGGGGACAGAGAGAGAGGGGTGAGAGAGGGGGAACAGAGAAAGATAAGGGGCACAGAGAGAGAGGGGTGCGAGAGAGATGCTGAGAGAGGGGTGAGCTAAGAGAAAGAGGGGGGGACAGAAAAACAGGGGGTGCTCAAAAAGAGGGAGGGGGGCTGAGAGGAGAGAGAGACCTCTAGCTCTGTCCTGGACCCTCTCGTGTGCCCACAGAGATGGCTCTGCGTGCCAGCTGTGGCATGCGTGCCATAGGTTCGCCATCGCTGCCCTAGGGTGTCTGCTAAACAATATATATATATAATGTTTGGGGGGTTCTGAGTAAATTTTCTAGCAAAAAAAAAAATTATGATTTTTACATGTAGGAGAGAAGTGTCAGAACTGGCCTGGGTGGCGAGGGGTTAATTATCATAAGTAAGTAATATACAAATTATTTATTATATATATATATATATATATATATATATATATATATATATATATATATATATATATATATATATATATATATATATATATATATATATATATATATATATATATATATATATATATATTATATATTATTTTTAAGGTAATTTACTATATTTTCAAAAACTAGAATCAAGCAGGTGGTTTAACGGACAAATTACTGAAAGTTTGAAGTTATAACTTCCAACAGTAAATAGATAAATAATAAATGATTATCTTATAACATATAGTATAATAAAATATGATTTAGCTCGTACCTTCTCAGCAGCAGATTCTCTTTCTCCCTCTTAACTGTATGAGAAAAACATGGGATTGTGGGTAAATCTTATACACATAAACATGTTATTTCCTTTTAGTTAAAGTTGTGTTTCCCCCCCCCCAAAAAAAAAAATATGATTAAAATTCCTAAAAAAATCAAAAATAAAACATTTGGAAATTTTTTTTTTTTTAACTTTTTTTAAACTCTAAATGCCTGTTGCTAGGGGTCCCTTGTAGTCTGCCTCCTTCAGTGCCCGGGCTGGTGACATCTCTTGCCCTTGGCGCAGTCAGTCATCTGGGACATGTGACAGCTCCCAGATGACTGCGCAGCGTATCACGGCGCGCGGCGCCGCTCGCGCATGAGCAGTGGGTGCCGGGCTGTGAAGCCACAGCCGAGTGCCCACAGTAAGAATGCCGGCGCCGCCGAGCGGAGCGGGGAACGAGGGGGGGGGGCTTCGTTCCCCCGCATCGCTGGACCCTGGGACAGGTAAGTGTCCGATTATTGAAAGTCAGCAGCTACAGTATTTGTAGCTGCTGACTTTTAATTTTTTTTTTTTTTTTTTTTAAGGGGCACCCCACTTTAAGAGGGTTGGAAGGGAGCATTTGTCTTTTAGACACACGCCCCCTTCTATGATACTGTAGTGAGAGGCGTGTCTCCACTGCAGCATTTTTATTGGACAGCTGGGGCCAAATGTACTTTACCATTTGGTCCAAGGCTCCAAGCTGTCCATTGAGCTCAGTGCCTCGGACAAGAATTGAGGAGAGGCACTGTGAGCTCATCCTCTCAGTCTGTGTGCCGGCTTGTATTTAACCACTTTCAGCCCCGGACCAATTTGCAGCCAAAGGACCAGGCCCCTTTTTTTGCGATTCGGCACTGCCTCGCTTTAACTGACAATTGCGCGGTCATGCGACGTGGCTCCCAAATTGACGTCCTTTTTTTCCCACAAATAGAGCTTTCTTTTGGTGGTATTTGATCGCCCCTGCGGTTTTTATTTTTTTCGCTATAAACAAAAAAGTGCGACAATTTTGAAAAAAAACGCATTCTTTTTTATTTTTTGCTATAATAAATATCCCCCAAAAATATATAAAAAAAACTTTTTTTTCCCTCAGTTTAGGCCGATACGTATTCTTCTACATATTTTTGGTAAAAAAAAATCGCAATAAGCGATTATTGATCGGTTTGCGCAGAAGTTATAGCGTTTACAAGATAGGGGATAGTTTTATAGCATTTTTATTAATATTTTTTTTTTTTTTATTAGTAATGGCGGCGATCAGCGATTTTTATTGTGACTGCGACATTATGGCGGACACATCGGACATTTTTGACACATTTTTTGGGACCATTGTCATTTATACAGCAATCAATGCTATTTAAATGCACTGATTCCTGTATAAATTACACTGGTAGTGAAAGAGTTAACCACTAGGGGGAGGGGTTATGGGCTGTGACGTGTGTGTTTTTTTACATTAGGGGGCGGGGCTGACGTCATTGATGGGATTTCCCGATGACAGGGAACAGCCAATCAATGACAGGCAGTGTAGGAAGCGTGGGGAGAGGTTTTTTTACACAGACCTCTCCCCGTTCTTCAGCTCTGTGACCCGATCGCGGGACACCAGCGGCGATCGGGTCCGCTGGTCCTGCGGCCGGGGTCACGGAGTTCCCGACCGGGTCGCGAGCGCGCCCCACGGCCAGGAAATTAAAGGGGACGTACCTGTACGTGGTTTTGCCTGGCCGTGCCATTCTGCTGACGTATATGTGCAGGAGGCGGTCGGGTTAATGTTCATAGCAGGTGAGGCTCTGCCTCCCCTGACTGCACGTCCCTGCTTCAACACGCCTGCCTGTTTATATGCAGTCTGGTTCCCATGGCAACCGCCGCAGACGCTGCATAAAAAAGAAATCTCTATGCTGCAATAAGTGACAAAACAGAAACGTATCACTCTATATATACACATAATGCAATAGCCCCATCTAGTGGTTAAAAAGTGCCTACTCTAGTCCATATACTCTATATAACCAAAAGTATTGGGACACCTGCCTTTACACGCACATGAACTTTAATGACATCCCAGTCTAATGCCCCGTACACACGGTCGGATTTTACGACGGAAAATGTCCTATCGGACAATGTTGTCGGAAATTCCGACCGTGTGTGGACTTTTTCCGTTGGATTTTCCGACGGACAAAGTTTTATCTCCTGCTCTCAAATTTTCCGACAACAAAATCCTATCGGACTTTTTCCGATCGTGTGTAGCGAATTCTGAAGGACAAAGTGCCACGCATGCTCAGATCACATTACAAGACCAAAGCTATTGGCTACTAGCCTCTACATAGTCCCGTCGTACGCAACGAACGTCACCACGTTCAGAATGATCGGATTTTCCGACAACTTTGTCCGACCGTGTGTATGCAACACCAGTGTCGGACTAAATCCGTCGGAAAAAATTCGATAGATTTTGTGGTCGGAATTTCCGACCGTGTGTATGGGGGCATTAGTCCGTAGGGTTCAATATTGAGTTGGCCCACCCTTTGCAGCTATAACAGCTTCAACTCTTCTGGGAAGGCCGTCCACAAGGTTTAGGAGGGTGTCTATGGGAATGTTTGACCATTCTTCCAGAAGCACATTTGTGAGGTCAGGAACTGATGTTGGACGAGAAGGCCTGGCTCGCAGTCTCCGCTCTAATTCATCACAAAGGTGTTCTATCAGGTTGAGGTCAGGACTCTGTGCAGGCCAGTCAAGTTCCTCCACCCCAAACTCACTCATCCATGTCTTTATGTCTTTATGGACCTTGCTTTGTGCACTGGTCCAAATCATTTGGTGGAGGGGGGATTATGGTGTGGGGGGTTGTTTTTCAGGGGTTGGGTTTGGCCCCTTAGTTCCAGTGAAGGGAACTCTTAAGGCGTCAGCATACCAAGACATTGTGGACAATTTCATGCTCCCAACTTTGTGGGAACATTTTGGGGACGGCCCCTTCCTGTTCCAACATGACTGCCCACCAGTGCACAAAGCAAGGTCTATAAAGACATGGATGAACTTTCCCCACAAAGTTGGGAGCATGAAATTGTCCAAAATGTCTTGGTATGCTGACGCCTTAAGAGTTCCCTTCACTGGAACTAAGGGGCCAAACCCAACCCCTGAAAAACAACCCCCCACCATAATCCCCCCCCCCCACACCATAATCCCCCCTCCACCAAATGGTTTGGACCAGTGCACAAAGCAAGGTCCATAAAGACATGGATGAGCGAGTTTGGGGTGGAGGAACTTGACTGTCCTGCACAGAGTCCTGACCTCAACCCATAGAACACCTTTGGGATGAATTAGAGTGGAGACTGCGAGCCAGGCCTTCTCATCCAACATCAGTGCCTGACCTCACAAATGCTCTTCTGGAAGAATGGTCAAACATTCCCATAGACACCCTCCTAAACCTTGTGGACGGCCTTCCCAGAAGAGTTGAAGCTGTTATAGCTGCAAAGGGCGGGGCCAACTCAATATTGAACCCTACGGACTAAGACTGGGATGCCATTAAAGTTCATGTGTGTGTAAAGGCAGGCGTCCCAATACTTTTGGTAATATAGTGTACAACACAGCCACACCCCCACACAGTTAGCAACATGCCCCTACGACACACTTAACCCCTACACTGCCTCCTAGTGGTTAATCCCTTCACTGCCAGTGTCATTTACACAGGAATCAATGCATTTGTATAGCACTGATTGCTGTATAAATGACAATGGTCCCAAAAATGTGTCAAAATTTTCCGATGTGTGTCCGCCATAATGTCGCAGTCACAATAGAAATCGCTGATCGCCGCCATTACTAGTGAAAAAAAAAAATATTAATAAAAATGCCATAAAACTATCCCCTATTTTGTAAACGCTATAACTTTTGCACAAACCAATCAATAATCGCTTATTTTTACCAAAAATATGTAGAAGAATACGTATCGGCCTAAACTGAGGGAAAAAAATATTTTTTATATATTTTTGGGGGGATATTTATTATAGAAAATGGTAAAAAATAATGCGCTTTTTTCAAAATTGTCGCTCTTTTTTTGTTTATATCGCAAAAAAAAAAAACCGCAGGGGCGATCAAATACCACCAAAAGAAAGCTCTATTTGTGGGAAAAAAGGACGCCAATTTTGTTTTGGAGCCACGTCGCACGACCGCGCAATTTTCAGTTAAAGCGACGCAGTGCCGAATCGCAAAAAGGGGCCTGGTCCTTTGGCTGCCAATTGGTCCGGGGCTGAAGTGGTTAATGGACTTTTATGTGTGTTCACTATAACATTATTTCACGTGGTGTTATTCATATAGATAATTTTATATTTTATTTGACACATTTTCTGTTATTATATATAGTTTTAATATTTTGAGCGCCGCTTGATTATACTTTCAAATATTTTTCACTACACGTTTGATTATAATCTACTTTTTCATTATATACACTTTGTAGAGTGGCAGCTGTTGCACTTTATTATTCTAAATAGGTAGAGTGTTGTGTTTTCTTCTACACACACTTATCCACATATTGCTGGAGTGATTGGCGCGGTGGTGGTATGACATTTTAGTAGCACCAATATAGATTACCAACCAACCAGATTCAATACGTATTCTTCTACATATTTTTGTTAAAAAAAAAAAAAAAAAAACGCAATAAGCGTATATTGATTGGTTTGCGCAAAAGTTATAGCATCTACAAAATAGGGGATAGTTTTATGGCATTTTTATTATTATTATTTTTTTTTTTTACTAGTAATGGCGGCGATCTGCGATTTTTATTTAGACTGAGACATTGCGGCTGACAGATTTTGACACATTTGTGGGACCAGTGACATTTAGACAGCGATCAGTGATATAAAAATGCACTGATTACTGTATAAATGTCACTGGCAGGGAAGGGTTTAACACTAGGTGGCGATCAATGGGTTAAATGTGTTCTCTTAGTGTGTGTTCCAACTGTGGGGGGATGGGACTGACTTGGAGAGGAGATCGATTGTTGTTCCTATATACTAGTGTAGCACTGACCCCCGAAGGAGCTGCTGGTTTTATTGGGCTTACTGTTACCTTCTTGACCTCGTCTCCGTCTAGGGGTTTCTGTGGTAGACGGCCCAAAGAAATGTAGAAACTGACACTTTATCTTCCTTTTTGGGTTATTTATTCAAAAGGTAAAACAGTCTCTTAAATGTAGGGTAGAGGATTAGAGTGAAAGTTCAGGTACTTTTGGAACTGCAAGAATAGGAAGTCTCTTATAGAGGAAAATCCAGAGAATAACTGTTTCACAGCTGGATTATCACCACCCCGGATAGACCTCCTCTCACTAGGCCCAGCAGCCGGTGAAGCGTTAGGTAAAGCAAAGTCTCTGCCACAGACTTGGATGTAACTGAGGGACTTAGACAAATTTAGAGAGCTATCATACGGTACCAGTATCTCCCAGCCGGTCCGGCGATACCGTATGAGTGTAGATCCATTTAGTGTCCTTCAACTGAGCCTCCAGGCTCTTTCTGAGGAACCAGCCTTGTGCATGGCCTTCTCCCGAAGAGTCCTCCCCTGGATGCTTCTCCAGTTGTTGGGCCTCTCCTTAGACGAGATGGTACCGGACTACTCTTGGATAATTAGGCCCCGATATCCATTCGGGCCTGTCCCTGCAGTTGCTTTGCCTCGGGTCATCCAGCCCCGAGGCTTGAAATTGCATGGATCCGCACCCCAGGCCAGGAGGGCCCTGAGGGCTGGTCAGGAGGATCAGGACCAAACAGACAGAAGATATCTTCTGGCCCGGAACCCCGAAACACGCGATCTCAGTACCTTAAATACCACCTCCCAGAAATCACAGCAGGATGGCACTCCCACTGGGCTGGTTCAGAGAAAAGAATGGTATCCAATACACCCAGCTAAACTGCGTTCTCATACTTGCCGGCGGTGACAGCGACACCTGCGGCCAAGGAGAACTCAGTGCAATTCCAGCTAGACTGGTACTGAAACCATAATTTGGCATAATTAGCCCCAAAACCCAACTGTGGTTTCAGGAATATTAACTTTGAAAAACACATAGCGTGTGCTCGTCAGGAGCCCGCGCTACACTAGGAACAACAGAACAGTCTCCTCACCCCTGACAGAACGTGGATTTGTGTGTTTACACACACAAATCTCTGTTCCCGCTCTGTCAGGAGCGATCGCGGGTGCACAGCATCGACTCCTTAGAGACGCGGAGCCCCCCCCATACTCCTTAAAGGCTTTTGGCAGTGTTCCTCTGTCTCTATGCAAGATCAATGGTTCCCTATGAAAGCCGTCTACTAATCTGACTTTCAGCCCATTGATTTGAATAGAAGTTGGATCATGATGATCTGACTTGTGATGCGACTTATGCTGAGGATCTTGAAGGGGAACCCCACGCCATTTTTTTTTTTAAATGGCGTGGGGTCCCCCCCCAACATCCATACCAGGCCCTTTGAGTCTGGTATGGATCTTAAAAGGAAACCCCATGCCAAAATGAAAAAAAAAAAAGAAACTGAGTGCCCCCCCCCCCCCCAAGACCATACCAGACCGAATTTTGAGGGGAAACCCCACGCCAAAAAAAAAAGAAGCTGCGTGGGGTGCCCCCAAAATCCATACCAGACCCTTATCCAAGCATGCAGCCCCCCCCCCCCCTGGACCATACCAGGCAATACACGCTCAACATGGACGGGTGTGGCTGCAAGGGCCCCTTCTCAACAACCATGGGCTATGGTTGTCAGGGTCTGCAGGCTTATCGGAATCTGGAAGCCCCCTTTAACAAGGGGGCCTCCAGATCCCGCCCCCCATGTAAATGAGTACCCCTACCCATTCACCCCCCAAAAAAGGCAGTGTAATGTAAATAAAAACAAGAGACAGTTTTGGCACATCCTTTATTAAAAATCTCCCTCCGATCTTCTTCCTTCAGTCTTCCCCAGCGCTGTTGTCTTTTTTGCCGCTGACCCGGTCCTCGTCTGATGCTGTCTTCCATCTTTGTGCCAGCTTCACTCTCTGCTGACTCTTATTTATCTTATATCCCATTCTGCCCCTCCCCCCCCCCTCTTTTTTCCTATGACTCACCAAGCTCCTTATCACAGCAGCATGGTATATTATTCCGCCTTTCCCTATGCCAGCCCACCAATAGTTAAATTGATTATCCACAACAGTATTAAAAATATTAAAGAGGAAGTAAACCCTCTTGAAAAAATTGAGAAAAAAAAAAAAAACCTGCAAGACAAAGGCATAATTAGCTAGTATGCATAGCATACTAGCTAATTATGCATCACTTACCTGAAATCGAAGCCCCAGCATCGGTCCTCTTCTCCCCCTCCGATCGCCGACATCTTCTCCCAGAGTGACTTCCGGCGCTGTGATTTGCCGGAGCCGCGATGACGTCACGCGCATGCGCACGAGAGCGGCATATAACAACTTAAGCATCGGCATATTGCGCCGATGCTTCAGTTGTCGCTAGTGCGCATGTGCCGCATGACGTCGGCACATGCAAATACAGGTATATCTCCTAAACCGTGCAGGTTTAGGAGATATCCCTGTTAGCTACAGGTAAGCCTTAATATAGGTTGTAAAAGAGGGTTTACTTCCTCTTTAAATATAATAATATAAATAATCAAAACAATATAACACATACCAGTCCAATTTTTTCTTATTTTTCAACTTTCACCTCCCTCATGCCATATCTCATGTTCACAGTGTGTGTACACACCCACACGCTGAGAAGCATGAGACAGTTTTTTAATACATTTTTTAATGTTCAATTTCAATATATTTATATATGCGTGTATATATATTTTATATATATATATATGTGTATATATAATTTTTTTATATTTTTTATATATATTTACATATGTTTTTTAATATATGCTGATACATGTGTGTGTGTTTTTTTCGATATATGTTTATAGCATATATTTTATACACATTTGTATTTAGGACACATAGCCAGCAGCTAATTTAATTTAATGTAATTTAATTAATTAATTTATTAAGTTATTATTTAATTTATTTATTACTGCCCAGCTAATTCCTTATCTACTATTAATAGTATTTCTACGAATGTACAGTGGTGTGAAAAAGTGTTTGCCCCCTTCCTCATTTCCTGTTCCTTTGCATGTTTGTCACACTTAAGTGTTTCGGAACATCAAACCAATTTAAACAATAGTCAAGGACAACACAAGTAAACACAAAATGCAATTTGTAAATGAAGGTGTTTATTATTAAAGGTGAAAAAAAATCCAAACCATCATGGCCCTGTGTGAAAAAGTGATTGCCCCCTAAACCTAATAACTGGTTGGGCCACCCTTAGCAGCAACAACTGCAACCAAGCGTTTGCGATAACGTGCAATGAGGCTTTTACAGCGTCCTGGAGGAATTTTGGCCCACTCATCTTTGCAGAATTGTCCTAATTCAGTTACATTAGAGGGTTTTTCGAGCATGAACGGCCTTTTAAGGTCATACCACAACATCTCAATAGGATTCAGGTCTGGACTTTGGCTAGGCCACTCCAAAGTCTTCATTTTGTTTTTCTTCAGCCATTCGGTGGTGGACTTGCTGGTGTGTTTAGGATCATTGTCCTGCTGCAGAACCCAAGTTCGTTTCAGCTTGAGTACATGAACAGATGGTCGGACATTCTCCTTCAGGATCTCTTGGTAGACAGCAGAATTCATAGTTCCTTTTATCACGGCAAGTCTTCCAGGTCCTGAAGCAGCAAAACAGCCCCAGACCATCACACTACCACCACCATATTTTACTGTTGGTATAATGTTCTTTTTCTGAAATGCAGTGTTCCTTCTACGCCAGATATACTTGGACACACACCTTCCAAAGAGTTCCACTTTTGTCTCATCGGTCCACAGAATGTTGTCCCAAAAGTCTTGGGGATCATCAAGATGTGTTGTGGAGAAATTGAGACGAGCTTTGATGTTCTTTTTGCTCAGCAGTGGTTTTCTCCTTGGAACTCTGCCATGCAGGCCATTTTTGCCCAGTCTTTTCCTGATGGTGGAGGCATGAACGCTGACCTTAACTGAGGCAAGTGAGGCCTGCAGTTCCTTGGACGTTGTTGTGGGGTCTTTTGTGACCTCTTGGATGAGTCGTCGCTGCGCTCTTGGGGTAATTTTGGGCGGCCGGCCACTCCTGGGAAGGTTCACCACTGTTCCATGTCTTCGCCATTTGTGGATAATGGCTCTCACTGTGGTTCGCTGGATTCCCAAAGCTTTGGAAATGGCTTTATAACCCTTTCCAGACTGATAGATCTCAATTACTTTCTTTCTCAATTGTTCCTGAATTTCTTCGGGTCTCGGCATGATGTGTAGCTTTTAAGGATCTTCTGGTGGACCTTACTGTGTCAAGCAGCTCCTATTTAAGTGATGCCTTGATTGTGAACAGGTGTGGCAATAATCAGGCCTGGGTGTGGCTAGAGAAATTGAACTCAGGTGTGGACAACCACAGTTATAGTATGTTTTAACAAGGGGGGCAATCACTTTTTCACACAGGGCCATGATGGTTTGGATTTTTTTTCACCTTTAATAATAAACACCTTCATTTACAAATTGCATTTTGTGTTTACTTGTGTTGTCCTTGACTATTGTTTAAATTGGTTTGATGTTCCGAAACACTTAAGTGTGACAAACATGCAAAGGAACAGGAAATGAGGAAGGGGGCAAACACTTTTTCACACCACTGTATTTTCAAAGTTTAATGTATATTTCCTGACACAACATCGTTTTTAATTGAGTGCAATTATGTCAACATATCTTATTCCCCATGCTTTCTAATGTCATGAACGTCCGCGGCCTCATCCAAAGAGCCGCTGGTCTGTCGTGACCAATAGGAGCGGCCGTTTGGCTACATTAGCTTGCTCCAATCACAGCCCCCGTTAGGCCTGAGGAAGGAGCGTAGCTCCGCAAACGCGTCGCCTAATCCCATTCGTTCTTGTTCCCGGAAGTGACCTCACCATCGTGGTTGTCGGTCATGTCCTGCGCTCCACCACCAGGAAGTGCCAGCCAAATTCCCCATCCAGCTTGTCACCCGGATGCTGATGCCGCCGTCAGTCCAGCACACTCAAGCTTACCTGCTCCACGGACATCTGGCACTATATGCCTACACGCTGAATACGTTTGTACCTTTGTGAGTACCCTGTTTTTAAGCCTGTTATTAAACATCCAGATTTTACTGCACTTAGAGCGGCGCTTTTTGTGTTTCACCTACAGTTCTTCCAGAAGATTTCTTCTTATCTTTCCACGGAGCTGCCTTCTAAAGCTGCTAGATTCCACAACGATATGTGAACTTGTATGTAGCCATTGTTGTCATACTTGTGTTTTAGATGCCAATTGGTGTATTTTTATTCCTATGAGCAATTAGGTTGTAGTACAGCATTCTGTGGATATCGGCGCTCACTACACCTTTCCATTGATTCTTATGTAGCAATGGGGCTTGGCCATCCGGTGACATCACTAAGATACCCCGCCCCTTGTGACATCACGTAAACTGCTTCTCATGTCGTCCTGTCCCCTCCCCAATTACCAGCGATAAACGATATGGGGGTGATGTGCGTCTCCTCCTAAGCAGGTAAACTGCTTCTCGTGCCATCCTGTCCCCTCCCCAATGCGGATTCGATACCAGTATGACTTATCTTCTTCAGGGGGAAATTAATTTTCGACGCCCTTTGAGAAAGTCGTGATGACGAAACGCGTCAGTAATTACAGCTTGGGAGATTTTGACTCAATGCTGATAACATTAAGGATTGCGGTGAGTTTAAACCCCAGAGGGGAGTGTGGAACACGGGTGAAGCAATTTGGTGGAAGTGTATACTATCAGCAGTCAACATTTCTTTCTTCACTTGTTCTATAATGTGTGGACTTTTTGAAAATTCACTACTAAAACACCATGACACTAATAATGTATTAACACATCAGATTGCCAGTGATATATGTTTTAAGGATTCCCACAGCACAATATTGTTTTATATATCTATATAAATCTTTGATTAATAGTATATATATTTATCTGGTCATATAATAATCCAGAGGAGCGCCGCTAAATGGTGAAAGTATTTTGATGAATTTTTCGATTAAGAAATCTATTTACCATTAACAAACAGTGTATATGTTTTGACGTAAGCGGCTGCTACAGGGCAACCTACAGTATTTTAATTATTGTTTGTATTTTTTACCACTCATTGCGCCGAGATAAAGGGGAGAGGTGCATTGTAGCGCCTGACATCTTTTTCCTTTTTTGTTTTGAATCTTCTGTAGCATGTCCGCACCCTCTCTGACCGTCTCCTGTACCATGTCCGCACCCTCTCTTTGCCGTCTTCTGTAGCATGTCCGCACCCTCTCTGACCGTCTCCTGTACCATGTCCGCACCCTCTCTTTGCCGTCTTCTGTAGCATGTCCGCACCCTCTCTTTGCCGTCTTCTGTAGCATGTCCGCACCCTCTGTTTGCCGTCTTCTGTAGCATGTCCGCACCCTCTGTTTGCCGTCTTCTGTAGCATGTCCGCACCCTCTGTTTGCCGTCTTCTGTAGCATGTCCGCACCCTCTCTGACCATCTTCTGTTAGCATGTCCGGACCCTCTCTTTGCGGTCTTCTGTAGCATGTCCGCACCCTCTCTTTGCCGTCTTCTGTAGCATGTCCGCACCCTCTCTTTGCCGTCTTCTGTAGCATGTCCGCACCCTTTCTTTGCCGTCTTCTGTAGCATGTCCGCACCCTCTCTTTGCCGTCTTCTGTAGCATGTCTGCACCCTCTCTGACCATCTTCTGTAGCATGTCCGCACCCTCTCTTTGCAGTCTTCTGTAGCATGTCCGCACCCTCTTTTTGCCGTCTTCTGTAGCATGTCTGCACCCTCTCTGACCATCTTCTGTTAGCATGTCCGCACCCTCTCTTTGCCGTCTTCTGTAGCATGTCTGCACCCTCTCTGACCATCTTCTGTTAGCATGTCCGCACCCTCTCTGACCGTCTTCTGCAGCATGTCCGCACCCTCTCTGACCGTCTTCTGTAGCATGTCCGCACCCTCTCTTTGCCGTCTTCTGCAGCATGTCTGCACCCTCTCTGACCGTCTTCTGTAGCATGTCCGCACCCTCTCTGACCGTCTTCTGTAGCATGTCCGCACCCTCTCTGACCGTCTTCTGTAGCATGTCCGCACCCATTGGTCTAGCTGAAGCCTCTGGGCTATTTGTTCCCAGACACAAGGGAAAGGATAGTAGCACCCTGGATTGAGGGAGGGAGTCCTATCTCAACACCCTAAAACCACCTGGCTGTTATTAGGGATTCTGCTGCTAAGCTCGCAAGGCAAAGGGAAGTACTCATCCTTTTTTGCCACAGTCATAGGGCTCGCTTTTCCAACCTCAGGACACACTGAAGGAGGAGAATAGCGGCCAAAATCACCACCTTCCAAGTTGTTGTCCCATCTGGAGAGCCGCAAAGATAGGCTGTGTGACTCACACTGCACCAGCATACACACACCTCTCCTGGGACCCAACTTTTTCAAAGGGAAGGGGGAAAAAGCAAGGGCCAAACATTTTTTAGCTGTGTTCAGATCTAGCCTGGTTATCCATACCCCCCCCCCCCATCCCCTTCTTCCTTGTCTATCTGGGCAAGAGGGACTGACTGCGAGGGTAGGATAAGGGCACTAGGTCCCCCTCCAGAGAGGCTTTCCTGGGAGGATGTGCCCTCTCTAGGGGTGAGCTCCTCTGTCTCAGGGCCCTGGGCTGTTGACTGCCCGGCAGCCTCACGGAAGGCTTTAACAGTTGCCAGCATTTCCGTTTGCATAGATGAAAAAAAATGTCATCAATGCCGAAACCTCTTTTCCTGCTAATTTATTTATGCATTTATAGCACAAGGGCTTTGAATGAGACTTGGGGAGTTTGTCCTTACAATACACACACTTTTTAGAGGGTGTTTATCTGGTGCTTCCTGGGCTCCGCTGGGGGACTCTGTAAGATAAGAGACATAATATATAACATTATATGTCTTCCCCCAAACTGCGGGCTTGTACTGGGGAGGGAGGAAGGGTAAAGTTCAGCCTGTCATGACTCTTCCAGGATTCTTGACACCAAGAATCTGGATTTCTTACCCCCTTCCCCACCTCCATTTCCAAGGGGGCTGTACTCACAGGGCCCTGACCTGGATCTGCCCACAGTAGTTGCTTTCCCTTCCTCTTGTTCCATGAGGAGGTTAGCAGGGTCCTGGGCTGCTGGTACCGCTGGTGGGGCAGGTACAGCCAGCCGACCGCTTCTCACCACCTTGCTCTGCTCTTCATGCCCCCCTCCACGCTTCTTTGTGACCCTGCGATGCGGCTGTGCCTCAGAGCCAGACTTGGAAGACAGGACTTCCTGAAACTTGGTAATGAGGAGAGCGGCTGGCGGTGGAGGTCCAAACAGCCTCAGCGATGGCGCGCACTCCCTGCAGTCAGAGCGCTGGTGCTAACTTGGGGGTGACCTGTGAGAGAGGACAAGCCTGCAGGTTAGTTCAGTCCTCCCCGGCCTCCATAAAACCTGTCTCAACAGGGGACCATTAGACCCTCCCCGGTCATTTGGTCTTGCAATAAAAACAAACATGCTGCTGTGTTCAGGAGAAACACAATCAATACTGAGGATCAAGGGGAAGGGTGGGGACTTATAACAAAGCTGTCAAGTGATTGTGTTTCCTTTAGGGAGGAGCCCTCATCTCTAAGGTGTGTCGTCCTGGAAGGTGATAGGAGAAAGTATGTTATCTTACTTTCATTAGTGTTTCTCCACTGTCATCTAAATGGGTGTAAGGTTCACATTCCTATCGCCATACATAATCTATCACTCAGCCTATAGCTCTAACAATCTAAAAGAAAGGAAGGACAAGGAAGAGACTCTTGCGTGTGGAAGCACCAGCTATGGCAGAGGCAAAAGTTCCTATTAACATCCAGAAGGTAGACCTAAAGTTAGCCAAGACCTTAAAAGGAACAGAATGCTCTTATGTGCTAGGGGAGTTTTTCTCTATTAAGGAAGTTTCCACCATTTTGACTGCTGCTGAGCACAAACGTCCTCTTAGGGAGCATGAGAAAAAGATGACTGAGGCACTTGAGAGGGTGGAATTTCATCATTTTCAGCATATGCAGGTACCAATTCCAATCTTGAAACTACAGCATGTCACTCGATTGTCCTCAGTGTTTAAAATTGGCAAAGAAGGAGGTTTTAGAGCAAATGTCAGGAACGCTAACCAGGAAAGTTTCAGGCCAGAGGCTGAAGAATCTAGACCTGAATTTGATGACCTAATATTCTGGAGTGCGGAATTTTCTTCAGAGTGCACAGAGACTGTAAAATCCCAGGCGTACCATAATGTAGGGACGGTGATTTCCTCTTCGGATGCTCATAGATTTGAAGGAGAAATAAAGGAACAATTTGCCAACTCTCCAGCTTTTAAGAAAGCTTCCCGTTACGGCAACTTCAGGTTCTCTTTCCCATTGTCCTATTTTCTGAAAGTGTACAAGGATCAGCACTGCCGGGGTGGAGAGCCACAGCTGAGGATTCTGAAAACTGAGCTCCACAAGGAGGAGATTGCCCATTATATTGTAGTACACAGTCCTTCTACAAGCAAGTTCAATGATTTCCCAGAGGTGCCCACTTTCCAAAGCAGCTCAGATTCTCTGCCCTTTGTGTACTGGATGGATGGGACATTATACTGGAGACCAGAGTCTACTGCTGATGTTTACAATGTGAAAATTCTTGAAGGTGGTCGTGTCTCGCAAGAATGTTACAAATCATGTCACCGTTTTACTACGCGTGGCGTTTGCGATCATAAAATCTTCAGTGTGTGGAACCATGTGATATTTGCATTTCATCTCCCTGAAGATCAGCTGAAGATCCCTATAGAAGACCTCTGGCAAAATCTGACTGCTTGTGCTGGTGATAAACCATTTTTGGCAGGAGAACCCCTAAATATAGAGCAGGCAGTGAAGTATGTAGAGATTGTGAAGGATCGGAACGCTGTAAAACGTTCTATAAATGAGACAACTTACATAGTGAGATACCTCCAACACTCCAGCTCTGGAGTGCCAAAATCACGTCATTTGATATGTCAAAGACCGCGTGACATGAAACTTTCCGATATTATACTTGAGCAGGATGCGCTGTAACCGCTTGAGATACCGCATTTCTGAGTGACCGAATTGTATCTTGTTTTTGTTCCTCTGAGCTACCTAAGCTTTTTGCCTCAGTACCCATAGCCTAACATCTAGTACCTGCAGCCTAGTCCTGCAGTACCTATAGCCTCATTGCACCTCTGCCAAACCCCTGCAGCCTCCAAAGCACACCAGCAGCACTCATCCACTGGATGCCAGCTCCATCTACACGCTTGGACTTTGCTGCACCTTCCTTGCACCCACAGCTCCACTGAAGCCCAGCATCATCCAGAGACTGTGTCGCATCTCAGCTAAACACACAGCCCTGCTGAATCTTACCTACACCTTTGGCTTTTGCTGCATCTTTGCTGAACCCAAAGCTTCCCCTGAACTCCTGCAGGAACCACAGACAATGTTGCATTTCTGCTGCACACACCACTCTGCTGCATCTCACCTTCACCCTTGGATTCGCTCTCTGTTCCACCCAAAGCCTCCACTGTACCACAACAGTACCCACAGACTCTCTGACATCCAGGGCCGGGACAAGGGGTGGGCAGGAGGGGCGGCTGCCCCTGGCGCAATGGTTTATTGCAGGGGTGGGGGGCACCCTGACCCTAACCCTAAGGGAAAGGGGGGGGCAGTTTGGCATCTTTGCCCTGGGCGCTGGATGACCTTGTCCCGGCACTGCTGACATCTCTGCTGCATATATAACCCTGCTGAATCCCCCCTACACCTTTGGACTTTTCTGGATCTTTGCTGAACATGCAGCCACCGTTGCACGTCAGCAGCACCCACAGACTCTGCTGCATCTCTGCTGTATATGTGCCCTGCTGAAGGTCACCTACATGCACAGACTACAGAATCCCCTACTGCACATCAACTGCATCCAGGTACACCCCAACTCCTTGGGGAAACACCATCCTCCCGGCCACCGCAAAGAGGAGCAGAATCCAAATCTCAGTTAATGACAACCACTTTGCTAACTTTTTAGATTATACTTCACTAAAGGCATTTCTATCATACCTCTTATATCATTGTGATTTAGACAATTTGAATGCTTTTTTTCTTTACAGGATCATTTACTAAAAATCTACTAGGAGCAAGGAAAGGTGATCCATATGGCAAGATTATATTTTTTTTACTGTGATTAATGCTGACCAGCAATGTTTAGTGAAGTAATCATCCAATGCATTGTCTCTTTCTATATGAGGTGTCTGTCTTGCCAAAAATGTTATGTTATCAAATTCAATGGGACATTTTACATGACTTATATTAATTTGTAATTACTTAGGAATCACGAGTCTTGTATATGCAGTATATAGACATTTTTATTTTATGTTATGAAATTCAATGGGACATTTTACATGGCTTATACATAGCTCCCAACTGTCACTGATTTCGAGGCACCACCCTCTCTCCTCCTCATTTGTCTCTTATTTTGTTCTGATCTGTATAGTTGTATATAAAATGCACTTTTTATCTTTCAAAAACTGTTCCTCTGTGTTGAACCTTTCATCCAATTTCTAAGTTGCTGCATTTGTAAATGTCAAAAGCCAATATAAAGGAATAGTAGTGGTAAAATAAAGCATTTAACTAATCATTTTTGTTGTTGTATAATTCTCCTCTAAGGGGGCGTGGCAGGGGGTGTGTCCTATGCCTACATACTTTTGCTATCAGGTGTCCCTCATTCCCATCTCAAAAAGTTGGGAGGTAAGGGTTATATTATTTGTAATTAATTAGGAATCACAAATAGTGTATATATAGACATTTTTATTTTACTGTTGAATAGTCGGGGGGGGGGGGTTAGAGCCGCCGGTAGGTATTTTTTGCTGTCTGTGTCCTGTTGGGACGATTTATTTTTACCTCCTGTCCTGGAGAACCAACAAAAAGTTAGATGTAATCTCCAACAACACGTAATCTCCAAAAGTGAGGGGAATTCCCTTCTTAGGAAGCTGGCAGTGGAATAGTTAGAAGACTGAAAAAAAAGTAGATTTCCCCTCCTTTTTTTCTGCTGACAACTGTAAATCTTTGGCTTTTACATTCATTTTTGGATTAGTGACAATGTTTGCCAGGTTAGTAAAGGTAAATCTACCTAGTGGGGACACAGACAGCAATGTAATCTAAAATGAGAAAAAAAGTTTTGGCTATGCATACACAGTAACTTAACGAGTTCCTCACGCAGATTTACTGCAGCGCAATGGGTCTCCTGGGCGAAATCTTGTGTATATATACCGATTTCCCTTTAAGAGCCGCCAGAGGGCTGCATGGCGGGGGCCACACACGATCGCATGCACGAGCGCCAGCACTGTCAGAGGAGAGGAGACATGTAATTTGTTCCTAGTATGTAGGAACAGCGATATGTCTCCTCTCCTACTCAGTCCTATCTGCTCACAGTTAGAACACACTGAGGGAACACACAGTTAACCCTTTGATTGCCCCCTGGTGTTAATCCCTTCCCTGCCAGTGACATTTACACAGTCATCAGCACATATTTAAAGGCACTGATCGCTGTATAAATGCCAATGGTCCCAAAATTGTCAAAAGTGATTACTAGTAAAAAAAAAATATATATATAATAATAAAAATGCCATAAATATTTCCCATAGTTTGTAGACGCTATAACTTTAATCAATATACGTTTATTGCGATTTATTTTTTATTACCAAAAATATGTAGAAGAATACGTATTGGCGTAAACTGATGAAGAAATTGATTTTTTAAAAACATTTCGGGGATATGTATTATAGCAAAAAGTAAAAAATATTGTTCTTTTTTCAAAATTGTCGCTCTTTTTTTGTTTATAGCGCAAAAAATTTAAAAACCGCAGGGGTGATCAAATACCACCAAAAGAAATCTCCATTTGTGGGGAAAAAAGGACGTAAATTTTGTTTGGGTACGTCGCAGGACCGCGCAATTGTCAGTTAAAGCGACTCAGTGCCATATTGTAAAAAGTGCTCTGGTCAGGAAGGGGGTAAAATCTTCCGGGGCTGAAGTGTTTAAAGTAAAATTGTGCTGCTGCAGGTCCCCAGGGCTCTTGCCATCATGTACAAGTAGGCACAGCATGGCCGCTGATAAGGCAATATAGCCGGCCCTCGTGTACCGGGCCCAGGCCTCATCAGTTCAAAAGGGGGGCCCGAGCAGGAGGTCAGGCTGTATTGCCTTACTGAAGACTCTTGTGGCTCCGCCTGTAGTTCTGCCAGCTTCTCTGTTTTCTGCCTAAGGTTGCGCTGCAGTGAAATCAGTATCTGCGCCCTTCCCCTGCTGTCCGGGCTCCCCTGTGTGCCCCCCACCCCTGCAGCACTGCTGGCTTCTCTTCTCTCCTCTCCTGCTGGCAGCTGCTGCAGGGCACAAGAGGATTCAGGATGGAGAGCCAGGGCCAGGAAAAAGCTTCTATTTACCGACCTCTTCCTTTCCTGAACACACACAGTGAGCAATTAGTACTGTAGCGGGGTTCTACCCCTTTTTCTGGTAGAGACTACATCTCCCATGATTCCCCAGGGCCCCGGGCTGCTGACTTCCGCCCGGAGGCTGCTGGGGGAGATTATAAAAGGGAAGAGCGGAGACCGCCTTTCTCTCTTGGGACACTTCCTCTTCTGAGGCCTGACAGGACTGGCCTGCCTCTGCTGACAGAGCGTGTGACGCGGAGACTACAGCCAGCAGAGACACCTGTGCGGACCGGAGCTGAAGGCCTGAAGCCTGGGCCTTGCAGCCGATGGAGTGAGACTCTCACCCCCTCAGAGTCCACAGCAGCGGAGCGGAGACTTCCCCTTACTGTCGGTCGGACGGAGCTGATGACCGGAGTGCAGGGCTGTGACTGAGGAGACCGGACGCCGCCATTGAAGAGACCAGAGCCGCCATTAGAGGGACCGGATCGGAGGACGGTACCCCAAGGATTGGTGAGAGAGCCGAGAGGCTCATCCTACATTGACACACACGTTTTATGCCTACTGAACTGCCTAGGCGCAATTTACCTCAGAGCAGCAATGTTACTTTTGTGGATTACAAATGACACCATTTAAAGCTACATGTGCACCACCTCTACAGATTTATTGCCGGTGAAGAACACTGTACTAGTACAAGGACTGAGCTCTATTGCTAGGGATCAGGCCTGGTCCGTTAGGTAGGCGCAGATAGATTTATTGCACCTCAGGGGTGCATAGCAGACGGTCGCCACGCTTGGCGCTCCGTTTCCCCATTGTTAGATTCATATACCTGTGTACATGTTTAAAGTGCATATTGCAGGGACCTGCTAAAGTATTGTGAGATATATGTTCAAATGCATGTTGCTATTCTTTTTCCTTACTGCCAAAGTAAAGCCAGTTATTCTTATCTCAGCAGTCTGCTTGTGAGTTCATACCAATTACACTTAGAGTATAAGCTAAGTTTTATGTGCATAGGGACGTACCCCTTTACTAACTGTGCCAGAGCGGGTAGAGCCAAATTGCCGGGGGTTGGTGGAGCTGTACTCAGGGACCCAAAACAAACCAGCGGCTCTCTTAACTGGGGGTAGCGCTACAGTACCAATCGCTCCTGTGTCCATTTAGGCTCGGTTCACACTGCTGCGCTGTGAATTTGTGTTGGTTTTTTGTCCTGTGTGAGGTAAGAATTTACAGTGAATTTACCGCGATTTCACTGCGAATTTCAGGAGTTGGACATAGCTGCGATTTATGTTCTAGCCAATGGAATCATAATGTAAAAAAAAAAAAAATCCCATACTATCAATGTATTCCGTGTCAGCGGCGATGTCCATTTACATAATCTCCTGTCTTTTACCGGTATCCAGGGAGCTCCCTCTAGATTTCTTCCTGCCATTTTTTTCTCTTTTGTTACCCAGATTTTTTTCCCTTCATCATGACTCCAATTCAATATTCAGACCAGGGCCATTGCCCTGTAATATTTTGCCAAGTCTGGCAGCCCAATTCCTCCTTCTTTGTCCCTGCACAGTATATTATATGCAATCCTCGCTCTTCCTTTTCCCCATACAAATGACAGAAACATTTTACGTATCTTTTTAAAAAACCTTTGAGGTAGTTATATGGGTATCGTATATAATACATACAGCAGTCTGGGTATAGTATTCATTTTTAAGGTGTTGACTCTTCCCATCAGTGTAAATATCTTGCCTCTCCACCTCTGTAAATCTTCCTCTATTTTTGCTATTAGTGGCTCATAATTTTGCTCATACAGTGATTTAACGTCTGACGATATGTCAACGCCCAGATGATACAACGACTTCTCACTCCAAATAAGGGAACTTTTTTTTTTTCAGTCCTTTGCACATTTCTATGGGTACATGAATGGGTAGTAATATTGATTTTTCTATATTTATTTAAAAATTCGATAATGCCCCGAATCTCTCCATCTCTTTCATCACTTCTTCCAGGGAATCTATAGGATTTGATAACGAGAACAGCAGGTCATCAGCGTATGCTGAGACTTTGTATTCTCTGGCTCCAATTTTTATTCCCTTCACTTCCCTTTTTCCTCTTATCCTACATAGGAACGGTTCTAATACCAAGCAAAATAGTATTGGGGATAGTGGGCAACCTTGCCTTGTGCCGTTCTGTATTAACCACTTCAGCCCTTGGACCATTTGGCAGCCAAAGGACCAGAGGTCTTTTTTCAATTTCGCACTGCACTACTTTAACTGGTAATTTCATGTCTGTATTTAAAAGGGATATAGGACTATAATTTGCACAGTGTCTCGGGTCTTTTCCTTGTTTTGGTATTACTGTTAAAAAGGATAATAAGGCTTCTGAGGATAGGGGGTTTACTGCTGTTACCTGGTTAACCACTTCAGCCCCGGACCATTTGGCAGCCAAAGGACCAGAGCTTTCTTTTGATGGTATTTGATTGCCTCTGTGATTTCTTTTGATGGTATTTGATTGCCTCTGAGATATAAACGGAAAAAGAGCGAAAATTTTGAAAAAAAAAGAGATTTTCTACTTTTTGTTATAAAAAAAAATCTAATAAACTCAATTTTAGTCAAACATTTGGGCCAAAATGTATTCAGCCACATGTCTTTAGTAAAAAAAATGCCAATAAGCGTATATTTATTGGTTTGCGCAAAAGTTATAGCGTCTACAAACTAGAGTACATTTTCTGGAATTTACACCGCTTTTAATTTATGACTGCCTATTTCATTTCTTGAGGTGCTAAAATGGCAGAGAAGTACAAAACCCCCCCAAATGACCCCATTTTGGAAAGTAGACACCCCAAGCTATTTGCTGAGAGGCATGTTGAGCCCATTGAATATTTTTTTTTTTAGTCCCAAGTGATTGAATAAAGACAAAAATAAAAAAGATTTTTTTTTTTTTCAAAAAGTTGTCACTAAATGATATATTGCTCACACATGCCATAGTTATATGTGGAATTGCACCCCAAAATACATTTTGCTGCTTCTCCTGAGTATGGGGATACCACATGTGTGGGACTTTTTGGGAGCCTAGCCGCGTACGGGGCCCCGAAACCCAAGCACCGCCTTCAGGATTTCTAAGGGTGCAAATTTTTGATTTCACTCCTCACTACCTATCACCGTTTCGAAGGCCATAAAATGCCAAAATAGCACAAAACCCCCCCCAAATGACCCCATTTTGGAAAGTAGACACCCCAAGCTATTTGTTGAGAGGCATGGTGAGTATTTTACAGCTCTCATTTGTTTTTGAAAATGAAGAAAGTAAAAGAAAAAAAAAAATTTTTTTTATTTTTTAAATTTTCAAAACTTTGTGACAAAAAGCGACATCTGCAAAATACTCACAATACCTCTCAGCAAATAGCTTGGGGTGTCTACTTTCCAAAATGGGGTCATTTTGGGGGGTTTTATGCCATCTGGGCATTCCATGGCCTCCGAAACTGTGATTGGCAGTGAGAAGTGAAATAAAAAAATTACACCCTTAGAAAGCCTGAAGGCGGTGATTGGTTTTTGGGGTTCCGTACGCAGCTAGGCTCCCAAAAAGTCCCACACATGTGGTATCCCCGTACTCAGGAGAAGCAACAGAATGTATTTTGGGGTGTATTTCCACATATGCCCATGACATGTTTGAGCAATATATCATTTAGTGACAACTTTTTGTAAAAAAAATATATATATTTTTTTTTTTTTTCATTATTCAATCTCTTGGGACAAAAAAAAAAAAATATTTAATGGGCTCAACATTGCTCTCATCAAATAGCTTGGGGTGTCTACTTTCCAAAATGGGGTCATTTGGGGGGGGTTTGAACTGTCCTGGCATTTTATGCACAACATTTAGAAGCCTATGTCACACGTCACCCACTCTTCTAACCACTTGTAGACAAAGCCCTTTCTGACACTTTTTGTTTACATGAAAACATATTTTTTTTTTTGCAAGAAAATTACGTTGAACCCCCAAACACTATATATATTGTTAAAGCAAAGGCCCTACAGATTAAAATGGTGGGTGTTGCATTTTTTTTTTCCACACAGTATTTGCGCAGCGATTTTTCAAACGCATTTTTTGTGGAAAAAATACACTTTTTTTTATTTTAATGCACTAAAACACACTATATTGCTCAAATTTTTGATGAAATAAAAAATATGATCTTAGGCCGAGTACATGGATACCAAACACGACATGCTTTAAAATTGCGCACAAACACGCAGTGGCGACAAACTACATACATTTTTAAAAGCCTTTAAAAGCCTTTACATGATACCACATTAGATTCACGGAGGAGGTCTACTGCTAAAATTACTGCCCTCGATCTGACCTTCGCGGTGATACCTCACATGCATGGTGCAATTGCTGTTTACATATGACGCCAGACCAACGCTTGTGTACGCCTTTGCGCAAGAGAAGGGGGGGCAGGGGTGCTTTTTTTTTTTTTTTTTGTTTTTTTTTTTTTTTATTTAGCTTTTTTATTTTATTTTTAAACTGTTCCTTCCATTTTTTTTCTTTGTTATGATTTTTATTGTTATCTCAGGGAATGTAAATATCCCCTATGATAGCAATAGGCAGTGACAGGTACTCTTTTTTTGAAAAAATTGGGGTCTATTAGACCCTAGATCTTTCCTCTGCCCTCAAAGCATCTGACCACACCAAGATTGGTGTGATAAAATGCTTTCCCAATTTCCCAATGGCGCGGTTTATATCCGGGAGGGGGGACATTCCCTCCCACTGCTTGTAAAAGCAGTCTAGAGGCTAATTACCCGCTAGAATTGCTTTTACATGAAAGCCGATCACTGGCTGAAAAGAATGATACCAAGATGATACCTAAACCTGCAGGCATCATTCTGGTATAACCATTCAAAGTCCAGCAACATACTGGACATATATTGTAATCTTTTTTTTTTCATGCAGCCTCTTGGCTGAACGAAAAAAAGAGATTGATTGGTGGGTATGCCCACCATTAGAATACCTCCCTTCATCCACCCACTTCTAATGATGGGCATACATGCACCATTTATATATGCCGATGCATGGGGGCATCCTCCCGCAAAAGTTATGCCGTGTACACACGGTCGGAATTTCGACCGTATGTACGTGGCATTAGGAGCCAATCGCTCCTCCCCCCCCTGCTGCCCCCATGCTTCGGCATATATGCTCTTTTTTTTTAACTGTGGTGGTGAAATCACCTCCTACAGCGTTGGAGTCGCGGCTTTATGTATCGTGGGAGCAAACGCTGTTGCTGTCAAGATAAATAAATCCGCGTTGCAACTGAATGGCGCACCTGAAAACAAAAAAATGCTCAACACTAAAACACAGTAAACAAAATTACATACCTGAAAAGCAAGCATGATAAAACATGATAAAACATAATAAAACATTGCAGAATAGAATGGAGTAAAAAAAAGAGCAACAATAGAGAGAGAATAGAGTGAGAGAGAGAACAATAAAACGACAACTATTTTATTTTTTTTTATTTTTTTGAGATTCACAGGTAAAAAAGCTCCTGACTGAAGCGACTGAATCAAAACGCTACCACAAAAAAAACTGTTAGCGATCGCAGGGATCAGGCCTGACTCTGCGAACGCTGCAGTTATGTGTGCTTAGTGTTTTGTAAGTGACAGTGATCGATCGATACTGCACTTGGGTGGGCTGGGCTGGGCGGAGGGGGAAAACGCAGGTGCTAGCAGGTATCTGGGCTGATCCCGCTAACAATGCGTTTTTTTTTTGAACCCTAAACTGCTGGGACGCTAGTATAGATCTGATCAGATCAGATATCGATCTGTTCAGATACTGTGCCACTAAGGGAGGTGTATGCTTTGCGCGTGGGTGTTTGCGGTACTGGCACTAACCTGGGGCGACGCAGACCTTATTTGACCCTAAAACCTAATTGATATCACCCGCCGGGCGATCAGGGGGTTAAACCGTTATTGGGTAATAAATGGCGGGTGCCCTGACAGTATAAAAAACAAGCTAACTAACCAGCGTCACCCGTAACAGTAATACAAAAAAAAAAAACTGGTTACCTAGCGACACTAATGCAGCGATCAGAAAAACGATCGCTTAGTGACACTGGCAAAAGGGGGTGAAAGGGTTAACTAGGGGCAATCAGGGGGTTAAACCTTTATTAGGTAATATATGGGGGTACCTGACGCTATATAAAAACCTGACGGGGAACCTAAATAACGAAATAACTAACTGGCTAACCAGCGTCACCAGTGACAGTTATACAGTGATCACTGGTGAAAGGGTTAACTCTAGGGGCAATCAGGGGGTTAAAACCTTTATTTAGGTTGTAATATGGGGGTACCTGACCTATAAACCTATTTATGAACCTATATAAACATGGCGGTTACCTAAAAAAAAAAAAAAACTGGTTACCTAGCGACACTAATGCAGCGATCAGAAAAACGATCGCTTAGTGACACTGGCAAAAGGGGGTGAAAGGGTTAACTAGGGGCAATCAGGGGTTAAAACCTTTATTAGGTAATATATGGGGGTACCTGACGCTATATAAAAAACTGACGGGGAACCTAAATAACGAAATAACTAACTGGCTAACCAGCGTCACCAGTGACAGTTATACAGTGATCACTGGTGAAAGGGTTAACTCTAGGGGCAATCAGGGGGTTAAAACCTTTATTTAGGTTGTAATATGGGGGTACCTGACCTATAAACCTATTTATGAACCTATATAAACATGGCGGTTACCTAAAAAAAAAAAATGGTTACCTAGCGACACTAATGCAGCGATCAGAAAAACGATCGCTTAGTGACACTGGCAAAAGGGGGTGAAAGGGTTAACTAGGGGCAATCAGGGGGTTAAAACCTTTATTAGGTAATATATGGGGGTACCTGACGCTATATAAAAACCTGACGGGGAACCTAAATAACAAAATAACTAACTGGCTAACCAGCGTCACCAGTGACAGTTATACAGTGATCACTGGTGAAAGGGTTAACTCTAGGGGCAATCAGGGGGTTAAAACCTTTATTTAGGTTGTAATATGGGGGTACCTGACCTATAAACCTATTTATGAACCTATATAAACATGGCGGTTACCTAAAAAAAAAAAATGGTTACCTAGCGACAGCAGTGACACTAATAAAGCGATCAGAAAAAACGATCGCTTAGTGACACTGGCAAAAGGGGGTGAAAGGGTTACCTGGGGGGCAATCAAGGGGTTAAACCTTTATTAGGGGGGGGTAGGGGGCTACCTTGGACCTAAAACTAACTGCCCTGACAGTTATTACAGTCACACTGACACTAAATGCAGTGATCAGTAAATAAATGATCACTGCAATTAGTGACACTGTGACTGGGGGGGGGGGGGTGATCTGGGGGGTGATCAGGGGGTGACAGGGGGGTGGAATATGTGCCTAACTGTACTGGTGTCAGTGTAGTGTTGTGCACTAACCTGTACATGTTCGCCGCTCGGCGTCTCCGGTCACATAGACCGGCGCACCGAGCGTGACATCACTTCCGCCTTCCTGTCTATACAATAGACAGGAAGGGGAAGTTTCTCATTGGCCAGGAGCGATCGCGAGGGGGTGGCCAGAAACCACTGGCCGTCCCCTCGTCCCGGATCGCTCCTGAAGCGATCCCGACCGTCCCCGCCGGCGGAGGGGGGTCCGATCGGACCCCCCAACCGCCGGAAGAATGTCACGTACAGGTACGTGATTCTGCCTGTACGTGCCATTCTGCCGACGTAAATATACAGGGGGCGGTCGGGAAGTGGTTAAATACTCCTCTTATAACCGCCTTATGAGCCTCCCATACTATTTGTTCTGAGACCTCCCCTATTCTATTTTCTTCAAAATAGCTTATCATTTTACTTAATATATCCCCTGCTATCTGTTCATCATCCAACAATGTCTCATTTAGCCTCCATATCCTTTCCCTTTGACCTCCCGATATTAATTGAAATATCATAACTACCGGCGCGTGATCTGATATTGTTATTATCCCCATTTTCACATCTTTGACCCGTTCCAAATAATACTGGTCGACTAAAAAAATATCAAGCCGTGAATAAACATTATGCGTTTTTGAATAATAGCTATAATCTTTTATCCCCTCGTTACATGCTCTCCAGGTGTCTATTAAGTGGGCCTGTCTCAGCTGGTTTTTCACCTGTTTCAATGCTTTTAATGATATGCCCGCTTTTTCCGATGTTGTATCTAATTTCTGATCCATTATGATGTTTAGATCTCCTCCTAAGATTACACATCCTTCCTTGAATTTGTCTAATTTTCTCATTGTTTTTATCAAGAAATCAGTTGTGCCATTATTGGGTGCATAAACAGATGCAAATGTATAACATACTTCATATAGGGATCCCTTGATAAATAAGAATCTTCCCTCCGGATCCTGCTGTATCTCTATCAGTTTCATAGGGCAAGTCCTCCTAAATACAATGGAGACTCCTCTCGCTCCTTTTATTGGTGAGTGTGCATGGTACCATTGATTATACTCAAACTTCGGCAGTTTGAGGGCCATTCCGGGCATGAAGTGTGTCTCCTGCATATATATATAATATCGGCTGCATGATGGCGCATCTCATGCCACAGACATTCCCTCTTTTGGGATGAGTTTAAACCTCTAACATTATACGTTATTATTCTTAAATCACCAGCCATCTGTTGTCTGTATATTTTTTCTCCTTTTTCCACCCCTTCTGTTTTATTTGAAATATTTTGCCTTTAAAAAATGTCTTCTTCTCTCTAGGGAATTCTAATCCACTTCCTGTTTCCTTATTTCCTTTACCCCTAAACACTCTTTTCCCCAAATTGTGTCATCTATTAGGGGGTCCCCCAAGGCTGGCCATTCTCTGCCATGTCTCTCCCCCTACTCCCTCCTGCTTCCAGCAGGCTCTCCAGTCCGCCATCGGAACCTGCCTATTTATAATTTAAAAACTGAGCCCCATTTCCCGCCCAGACCATTCTCCTTTCTAATTTTACAAGCTACGCACCCCCCCCCCCCTTTTTTTTTTTTCTTTACCTTTTCCCTTTCTTTCCCCTTTCTCCCTTCTTCCTCTCTTCCCTGACCAAATCCCCCTCTATCAACATTGATTCTTCCCTTTATACCATGCACTTTCATCAATTTTCCATAGATTCACATTATTTTACTTCAATTCCGTGAGCATATCTCCTGATCTATATATGCCCTCTTATTTATATCAAAATAGAGATAGGAACAGGGCTACCCAAAAATTCCGTGAGCATATCTCCTGATCTATATATGCCCTCTTATTTATATCAAAATAGAGATAGGAACAGGGCTACCCAAAAAAAAAAAAAAAAAAATGTTTATAAAACAAGCAGCATTTCTTTTTATAGGTGACGCCTTTTATACCAATACCGATTATATCCACCAGATGCATATAACACCTTCCGTGCTATTGCCCATTATATCTACCAAGTGCTGCCTCTGCAGGCCGCACCCATAAATAACCCTTAACTTATGTCATCTCTACATTTCCACATTAGTGATATATTACATTTTCTTATCCATCTATATATATAAAAAAAAAAAAGGTCCAACACTTAAACAGTCATTTCCATTTCTACATTATATATTTCGTACGGCTTTGCCTCTCTGGTAACTACCATTGAGAACCCTTGATTTGAAAAATAGACCTAAAAAAAAAAAAAAGGAAACACTCTGTCCTAGGCCCTTTATACTCTCTCTGTGGTTCGTGTCCACTGCTCTGGGCGTTGTATTGTCTTCTTAGCTATATTAGTTCTCCAGTCTGCGAAATCTATCTGTGGGAGATCCAATATTTCCCACAGCTGTTCTCCCATCTCGTGTTGCTGTTAGTGCAAATGGGTATCCCCATTGATATCTAATATCCTTTTTTCTCAGGACTTCCAACAGGGGACGCACCATCCTGCGTTGCATTAAAGTCCTACGTGAAATATCAGGGAACAATGCTACGTCTGAACCTTCAAATTTAATTATGGGTGTATCTCTTGCGGCCTTCATTATTGCTTCTTTCTCTGTGTATCTGTGAATTTTGCATATTACATCCCTTGGTCTTTCTTTATTTAATTTGGTGAGGTTTGTGATTCGGTGGATTCTATCAATTTCTACCGGGTCTCTTCCATCTTGTCCCAGGATTTGTGCAAAAATCCTTTGTGCAGTCACCATTAACTCATCGTAACTATATCTTTCTGATAGGTCACGTATTCTAATATTATGGCGGCGTTCTCTATTCTCGAAATCATCTAGTTGATCTTTAAACGTATTCATCATATCTTCTTGTTTTTTAATGATCTCTTGTGCCTCTCCCATTGCTAGTTTTATCTCATTTTGATCTTCCTCTAGAAGTTCCACTCTGTGTCCTACAGCCCCGACCTCCTCCCTTAGATCTTCCACTGCTTGTTTGCATGATCCCTCTACCTTATAGATTAACTCTTGTATGTCTGCTTTTGTTGGTAGCGCTCTTATTAAATTTCTAAGATCCTTAAAATCCTGATCTATCCCTGGATTCGCTGTATCCCCCATTGGGGTCACCTCCTCCATTTCCAACGCAGGTGCACTAGGATGTCCGACCACCCTGGGGATCTCTGTGACTTTCCCCTCTGGGTCTCTCCCTGTCTCCCCTGATTCTGACAATTCCAAGTTCCCTCCGCTCCGCGCCTCCAGTGTCCACATTTCTGTTTGGTTCTGCGGGGCCTCTGCATGCTCTGGGGTGTGCGGGATTGTAAGACTTGATATGAGATGAGGGGTGCTTATATGAGTTGATATGGGGTGGAGGGGGCTTCTTGTTATTACCTCCTGCTGGTTCTCTCTATCCCCAAAAGAGGGTGTCTGTATCCCCATGTCCGAGGGTGTAGTGCCCAGTTCAGGTAGTCTCCCCTTATCTCCGTCCTGCCCACCTCCTATCCCCCTTGTACCTTTGGGGGATTGTGCCATCCCCTTTAGCTCCTCTGTCGCTTTCCGATCACCTCCATGTGTCCCTCCGCTCTGGTCTCCGCTGCCTCTTTCCGTCCACTGCCGGCCTCTGCCTCCAGTCCCCGGGCTGTTTCCTGGGTGGTTATGCACTGCGCTGTGCGCCTGTAGTGTGGGAGATCCACGTCCCGTCTTCCCCAGGCTTCCTCCGGCTTCCGGCGAGCCGTATCGCTGCTGTACCGGCATCATGGCCTCTCCTCTCTGGGGTGTCATATACGCCCTCAGCCCCCCTTGGCCGCACTTCTGCTACCTCCTCCCACGGGCTGTAAGGCAGCATGCCGGCGGGTGGACATTCTGTCTTTGTGGCTGTCCAGAGGGCTCCTTCTGCTGCTTTCGTTTCTCTCGCTTGCTGCAGGCGCGCGTGTATGTGCCCTCAGCTTGTCTCCGCTTCCGCTCCTCCACTCTGCTGACGCTTCAGGTGCTTCAGGTGCTGCTATCAGGTGCTTTAGGTGCTTCAGGTGCTGCTATGCTGCTATCAATATTTGGTCCGGGCGTGCAAGGGAGCTCCCTTCTCACACTTCTGCTCACATCACCGCCAGGCCACCTAGTGGTTAACCCCTTCACTGCCAGTGTGCATATGACCATATAGTGTGACTCCTCTATGTGATGAATGTCATTTTTGTATGTGTGCGCTGTAATCTGTTTTGTATAAATACATCATAAACGCTATAGGAGTGTTAATACGCATGGTTGTGGAAAGGAGCTGCGCTAAAGATTGAAAATATCCCAAAAAATTGTGATATATAATATAAAATGCTGATACAAAATAAAAACAAAGTGAAAATTGCCCAGATAGCTATACGTTTCACATGAGGTGTATCAAAGAAAAAATCCGCGTGATAACAGCCTCTATTAGTGTACCATATATGTACAAAGGTGAATAAATAAACACCCGGCTGAGCTCTTCCAATTTGAGTGAAAGTTTCAAAGTGATAATGCTAAACTAAGTCACTGTCAAAGCGGCTAAGTTGTATGTGAAAAAAACGAAAAAATAATATTACTGCCTAAGGTTGTGAAAATTAGTAAACAACTGACAGAGCATGTAGTGACACATTAACCAAATAGCTATGCGTTTCACATGAGGTGTATCTAAGAAAAAGTCTGCGTGATAACAGCCTCTATTAGTGTACCATATAGATACAAAGGTGAATAAACACCCGGCTGAGCTCTTCCAGTTTGAGTGAAAGTTTCAAAGTGATAATGCTAGACTAAGTCGCTGTCAAAGCGACTCAGTTGTATGTGGAGAAAAGAAAAAAATAAACAATATTACTGCCTATAGATGTGAAAATCAGTAAACAACTGACAGAGCATGTAGTGACACATTAACCAACTTAACGGTCAAACATGTGAGCAAAGAATTAAAATTGGAATTGTAACTATACATGTGCAATTAGTGAACCCCTTTGTGAGAGATTATTCCAACAAAAAATCAAGGATCTAAAATGCAAACAGTAAAACAAAACACATGTATGTAGATACACAATAATGTACCCTCCAGAGCAACAAACATTAGGCGGATGTCATAGCTGGCTGGATATATTGCCGGAGAAAAGGTATTTTACACAGTGTATAAGTCCCGTTTTGAACACAGTCTCTGTGACGGCTTTAAATGTTTCATATAGAGCGTGACTTGTATGACACCACAGAAAAAAGTGTAGAGACCTCCACCATAGGCACACTTGTCTCCTTACCGGAACTAGATGGTCCCTTTTTAGGGGGAGCGCTCGCGCAGGTGGCTTATCAACCCTAGCCAAGGGTGGACTTTGGAAAAACACCCGAAATCCTGCCGACCTGGATGGCTCCTTTAAGGTGCCCCGTGACGACGTCCTTTGATGACGAAACGCGTAGGGAGGAGGAGCTATGTCTTGACGCCACCGCAGCACGACGTGATCCCGTTACCACGGGCTGTTTACGCAAGACCGGCCGGCTCGCTTCATGCCTATATTGATCGTTACACTGTAAGTGTTTTTTCTGTTTTTATTGAAATAAATACCCTTGGATTTTATGCTATGGGAGCTTCTCTTTGATTTCCCTGGGTTCCATTACACTCATAACCACTGAGACTGGCCCCGAGTGGAGACCTTTGGAGGATCCTGAGTTCAAAGATTCCTTAAAGGAGCCATCCAGGTCGGCAGGATTTCGGGTGTTTTTCCAAAGTCCACCCTTGGCTAGGGTTGATAAGCCACCTGCGCGAGCGCTCCCCCTAAAAAGGGACCATCTAGTTCCGGTAAGGAGACAAGTGTGCCTATGGTGGAGGTCTCTACACTTTTTTCTGTGGTGTCATACAAGTCACGCTCTATATGAAACATTTAAAGCCGTCACAGAGACTGTGTTCAAAACGGGACTTATACACTGTGTAAAATACCTTTTCTCCGGCAATATATCCAGCCAGCTATGACATCCGCCTAATGTTTGTTGCTCTGGAGGGTGTTTACATTATTGTGTATCTACATACATGTGTTTTGTTTTACTGTTTGCATTTTAGATCCTTGATTTTTTGTTGGAATAATCTCTCACAAAGGGGTTCACTAATTGCACATGTATAGTTACAATTCCAATTTTAATTTTTTGCTCACATGTTTGACCGTTAAGTTGGTTAATGTGTCACTACATGCTCTGTCAGTTGTTTACTGATTTTCACATCTATAGGCAGTAATATTGTTTATTTTTTTCTTTTCTCCACATACAACTGAGTCGCTTTGACAGCGACTTAGTCTAGCATTATCACTTTGAAACTTTCACTCAAACTGGAAGAGCTCAGCCGGGTGTTTATTCACCTTTGTATATATATGGTACACTAATAGAGGCTGTTATCACGCAGACTTTTTCTTAGATACACCTCATGTGAAACGCATAGCTATTTGGTTAATGTGTCACTACATGCTCTGTCAGTTGTTTACTAATTTTCACAACCTTAGGCAGTAATATTATTTTTTCGTTTTTTTCACATACAACTTAGCCGCTTTGACAGTGACTTAGTTTAGCATTATCACTTTGAAACTTTCACTCAAATTGGAAGAGCTCAGCCGGGTGTTTATTTATTCACCTTTGTACATATATGGTACACTAATAGAGGCTGTTATCACGCGGATTTTTTCTTTGATACACCTCATGTGAAACGTATAGCTATCTGGGCAATTTTCACTTGTTTTTATTTTGTATCAGCATTTTATATTATATATCACAATTTTTTGGGATATTTTCAATCTTTAGCGCAGCTCCTTTCCACAACCATCTTGTTTATGTAGTATAACATTTTGAGCAGCAGCTTTATACATCCGGATAGCGCAACTTTTTCTTTACATCGTGTTAATACGCATATCTTCATTCCTCATAATCTACAGAAAAGTTAATGAGCCCTAATGCCCCGTACACACGGTCGGATATTCCGATGGAAAAAGTCTGATCGGAATATGTTGTCGTAAAATCTGATCGTGTGTGGGCTCTAGCGGGCTTTTTCCGTCTGAATTTCTGACGGAAAAAAATTGAGAGCTGGATCTAAAATTTTCCGACAACAAAATCCGATCAGACTTTTTCTGATCGTGTGTAGAGAATTCCTTTGCACAAAGTGCCACGCATGCTCAGAAGAAATTTAGAGACAAAAGCTATTGGCTACGTAGTCCCGTCGTACGTGTAATATGTCACCTCGTTCGGAATGATCGAATTTTCCAACAACTTTGTCCGAACGTGTGTATGCAACACAAGTTTTGGACAAAATCCGTTGTAAAAAAAAAATCTGGATTTTGTGGTCGGAATGTCCGACCGTGTGTACAAGGCATAAGAGTATGGTTGTGCTGGGTACAACCAGCACAACCATACTCTTAGGGCTTATTAACTTTTCTGTAGATTATGAGGAATGAAGATATGCTCATTAACACTCCTATAACGTTTATGATGTATTTATGACGTGTTTTCACTGTGTGTATAAGGTGATGAAAAAGTTTCAAGAATCCTCAATAGGTGCCCATAAAAGTGTTTTTCTAGCGGGAAGTTCTTAAAGGAGAAGTGATGTTGAGGAAATTATCTACTTTGAGGGGTGGTTAGGTTGTGGTGGGATAGACGTCCGCAGGTAGGGGCGAGGGGGGCAAGTCCCCCCCCCCCCCCCGGAGTCAGGGATTGGATCAGCACTGTTAAATTCAGGACAGTGGCGTCACTATGGGGATGCGGGCAGCCCACACCAGGGTGCCACCCACCAGTGGGATGACACCATCAAGGTGCTGTCAAGCTCCCCATCAGTGTAATGTGATTGAGGGCTCTTTTCCCTGCTCAGTCCAGCAGAGAAGTCTGCAGCGATGTGACAGGAGAAAGGCAAGCTGTGGGTTGTCAGAGGTCTCCCCCGCTCGCCCCCCCTTTCTCCTGTCAGGGAGAAGAGATGGCGGCTCTCACCCGGTTCCCCGCCCAGCTTCCTGCCTGCTCCGTTCTGTAGCCTTATGAGTTTATGTGAAATCTCCATTAATAGCTGTGAAAAATTGTAATTATGAATATATCTCTTTTCGCTTGCAGCTATGAAAGCTGGGCAAAAGTCTTCCCCCAAGCTCTTGTAAATTGCAGACAATGCGGGGCCGAGACTTGTATACACAAACAATGGAGAGACAATTCCATTGTTTGTCACCTATTCACTTCAAAAGGACCCCATGCTGGGGTAAACAATGAAGTAGCCCCAGAGCCAATCCACCCTATACGCGGACTACGCAAGCTGCGTAGGGCCCTGCCGCTGTGTGGGGCCCCAAGGGTGGATCGGCTCTGCTCAGGGGCCCCTGGGGCCGCTGCCACCGCTGTGAGGGCAGCGGCGCCTGAAAAAAAGATGGCCGCGGGGCCGACATGCAACTGCGCATGCGCCCGCCTTTCCGAAAATTGCCGAGCAGCGGCAACAACGCTGGCGCATGCACAGTTGCATGTCGGCCCAGCGGCCATCTTTTTTTCAGGCGCCGCTGCCATCATATCGGCGGCAGTGGCCCCATGCACAGTGACACGATGGCGCAGAGTGGCGCCATTTTTAAAAAATAAAACATCCCCTCCGCAGCCTCTGACCTCCTGGCCCCCTCCCCCTCGCAGCCTCTGACCTCCTGTCCCCCCTCCCCCTTCAAAGCATCTGACCTCCTGCCCCCCCTCGCAGCCTCTGACCTCCTGCCCCCCCCCTCGCAGCCTCTGACCTCCTGTCCCCCCCTTGCAGCCTCTGACCTCCTGTCCCCCCCCTTCGCAGCCTCTGACCTTCTGCCCCCCCCCCTTGCAGCCTCGGACCTCCTGTCCCCCCCCTTGCAGCCTCGGACCTCCTGTCCCCCCCCTTCGCAGCCTCGGACCTCCTGTCCCCCCCCCCCCCTTGTCCCCCCCCTTCGCAGCCTCGGACCCCCTGTCCCCCCCTTTGCAGCCTCGGACCTCCTTCCCCCCCCTCGCAGCCTCAGACCTCCTGTCCCCCCCCCCCTCGCAGCCTCAGACCTCCTGTCCCCCCCCTCGCAGCCTCTGACCTCCTGCCCCCCCTCGCAGCCTCTGACCTCCTGCCCCCCCCCCCTCGCAGCCTCAGACCTCCTGTCCCCCCCTCGCAGCCTCTGACCTCCTGCCCCCCCTCGCAGCCTCTGACCTCCTGCCCCCCCCTCGCAGCCTCTGACCTCCTGTCCCCCCCTCGCAGCCTCTGACCTCCTGTAAGCCCCCTCGCAGCCTCGGACCCCCTGCCCCCCCTGCAGCCCCCCCTGCAGCCTCTGACCTCCTGCCCCCCCCCTGCAGCCTCTGACCTCCTGCCCCCCCCCCTGCAGCCTCTGACCTCCTGTCCCCCCCCCTGCAGCCTCTGACCTCCTGTCCCCCCCCTGCAGCCTCTGACCTCCTGTCCCCCCCCTGCAGCCTCTGACCTCCCCCCCCCTGCAGCCTCTGACCCCCCCCCCCCCTGCAGCCTCTGACCTCCTGCCCCCCCCCCCTGCAGCCTCTGACCTCCTGCCCCCCCCCCCTGCAGCCTCTGACCTCCTGCCCCCCCTTGCAGCCTCTGACCTCCTGCTCCCCCCCCTTGCAGCCTCTGACCTCCTGCTCCCCCCCCTGCAGCCTCTGACCTCCTGTCCCCCCCCTTGCAGCCTCTGACCTCCTGTCCCCCCCTTGCAGCCTCTGACCTCCTGTCCCCCCTGCAGCCTCGGACCTCCTGTCCTCCCCCCTTGCAGCGTCGGACCTCCTGCCCCCCCTTGCAGCCTCTGACCTCCTGCCCCCCCCCCTTGCAGCCTCTGACCTCCTGCCCCCCCCTTGCAGCCTCTGACCTCCTGCCCCCCCTTCGCAGCCTCGGACCTCCTTTCCCCCCCTTCGCAGCCTTGGACCTCTCCTGTTGTCCCCCACAGCCTCTGACCTCTCCTGTTGCCCCCCGCAGCCTCTGACCTCTCCTGTTGTCCCATCCGCAGCCTCTGACCTCCCCTGTCCCATCCGCAGCCTCTGACGTCCACTGTCCCATCCGCAGCCTCTGACCTCCCCTGAGTCAAGAGAGGGAGCGCAGCCAGGATGGGGGTCATGGGAGAAGTCAGACATGTATGGACTGTGGAGAGGGAACTATGGGATAAAACCAGAGCAACCAAGCTGGAGCCGACTGACTGAGCCCTGCATGATGCACCTGAGAGGAGGTCAGTGACAGCACCGCCAGGCCAGTCTAAGGGGGGGTCAATACAATATTGTAAGGGGGCACTGATATAAAGGTTTCCCCCTTATATCAGTAAACCCCTTATCTTAGTGTTTTCTTCCTCTGGTCACCACAGTCCTCCCCACATTCCCAGAGTTCCCCTTTACATCATAGTATGCAGGATTCCACCTTACAGTGCAAGGGGGGACTCTGATGTAAAGGGCAATGCTGCAGACCCTGATGTAAGTAGGGAGGCTCTCTGAGGACACTGATGTATGGGGGCTCTCTGGGGACCCCGATGTAAGGAGGGGCTTTATAGGGATGCTCTCTGGGACCCTGATGTAAGGGGGGTGCTCTCTGGGGGACACTGATGTATGGGGGGCTCTCTGGGGACCCCGATGTAAGGAGGGGCTTTATAGGGATGCTCTCTGGGACCCTGATGTAAGGGGGGTGCTCTCTGGGGACCCTAATGTAAGGGAGGTGCTCTCTGGGGACCCTAATGTAAGGGGGCGCTCTCTGGGGACCCTAATGTAAGGGGGCGCTCTCTGGGGACCCTAATGTAAGGGGGCGCTCTCTGGGGACCCTAATGTAAGGGGGGCGCTCTCTGGGGACCCTGATGTAAGGGGGGTGCTCTCTGGGGACCCTGATGTAACGGGGGTGCTCTCTGGGGATCCTGGAATTGGCTCTCCATTGTTTGTGTATACAAGTCTCGGCCCCGCATTGTCTGCAATTAACAAGAGCTTGGGGGAAGACTTTTGCCCAGCTTTCATAGCTGCAAGCGAAAAGAGATATATTCATAATTACAATTTTTCACTATTTGCTATTAATGGCGATTTCACATAAACTCATAAGGCAACAGTTCCTTCCCCATTGGCCATTACTGAGGGCCAACCAAAGGAGACTAGGAGAGGAGAGCATCATGGGACATGTAGTCCCAAAGATTTTCCACATGGAGGAGGCTACAGCTCGATCAAGAGAGAGATTGAGAGACTGCAGCCTGGAAAAAAGCTGGGGGAGAGAGTGCTACAGGACAAAGAATGAGGAGTTTGCTGGGCGGAAGCCAGAGAGAGAGCCACGCTGCCCAGCGCCACCAGAGATAGAGAGCCACGCTGCCCAACGCCACCAGAGAGAGCCACGCTGCCCAGCGCCACCAGAGAGAGCCACGCTGCCCAGCGCCACCAGAGAGAGCCACGCTGCCCAGCGCCACCAGAGAGAGCCACGCTGCCCAGCGCCACCAGAGAGAGCCACGCTGCCCAGCGCCACCAGAGAGAGCCACGCTGCCCAGCGCCACCAGAGAGAGTCACGCTGTCCAGCACCACCAGAGAGAGAGAGCCACGCTGCCCAGCACCACCAGAGAGAGAAAGACTGAGTCACTGCCAGGGTACAGACATGCTACACTACTGACCAGAGTCTCCCCCGGGGGAACAAAGAGTGAGCGATCGTCCAGCCGGAGGGATCACTGCTGTAGTTTCGCTGGGTCTGGTAAGAGGGCCTGTCGGCCATTATCCATTATTTATCCTAGGGACTGTACAACATCTGCAGTCTCACATGATAATGTGATAATGACATTGTCGAAAAGGGGCGGCGCATGGGTGACCCTAAAATAATGCCCCCCCCCTGAAAAAAGTTCTGCGGACGCCCATGCACACGGCCATACCTCCCAACCGTCCCGGATTGGGGCAGGTCTTTCCAGCATTTCAACTTTGTCCCATGGTCCCGGTGTGTATAGGGACTTTGTTCTGCATTGCTAACAGCCTAGCAGGACATTCAGCAGTGTGAGCATCCATCCAGCACAGCCAGGGATTGGTGGACAAGCCGGAGGGCGTACGGCTGCAGTGAGAGTGAATGGAGCTGTCAAATCCAACCTCTGATGTCAGGGATGGGTGGAGATGATATGCAGGGCCCCACCCCCTTTGTCAGGCAACCAGTGCATAGACGAAGAGCCGGTGTTTATACATTGCTGATCGGGGAAGAAAGTAGCAGGGTGAAATGTACGTAAAAGGACGATTGGCGCTCCCCTATGTGCTTAATAAGAATTCCGTAAGTAGCCCTATTATAAGTAAACTAAAACAATATATATGTATTTGCTACTGAGTGCCCCCAAATATATTATAATAGTGGCAAAAGGTAATTGAAAATAAAGTGTTCCAGTGCCCAGTGTTGAGTAAGAGTGGCAGTATGTATTCCCAAACCCTCATAGGGATTAGATTCGTGATCCAATATTACCTTAGTGGCTGTAATAGATATAAGTGAATAAAATCAATCCTGTGTTAAATTCGTGATCCAATGTTAGTCCCACCTTGGTGATTAATATTTAGTGTAAATGAACACAATAATATCCTGTATGTGGCCACCTCCATATACCATACCAGAAGTGAACCAATATGACCTATAGTTACCAGTGATATCAGAATACCAAAATACCAAAAAACAAGGAATATGTTGCCCGTAAGGGGCTAATGTTTAAAACTAAAATTGCATGGGTGTAAAACCAGAAAGCCCCAAAAAAATTAATTAATGTGATAGTCCAATGAAAAATAAATTAAATAAAGATAAGACTAACAGTCCAATCCACAGTAAATTCCTAAAAAGTCCAATCCACAATAAATTCCAAAAATAGAAAAAATGAAGTAAAAAAGAGGTTTCCACAGTGTGTGACTGACACCTATACATCAAAAAATCTTCATCGCGACAGTTTCAATGGTGATTCATAACGGTGATTCAAAGACGTGACTTTTGTGATTCAAAGGAATGACGGTGACTTTGTGCTGTCCCCCTTTGCTCCCTCACTCACCAGATGTAGATACCCCTACAGGAGTAAACAGCTTCCAAATTATCGATACCAGGTGCTCCTCAGGGTCCCCACTGGAAGGTGTCCTAGCCGATCGAGTTTTTCCAGCCAATCCACCCAGGTCTCCTAGGGTTGGGAAATCCAGCAGCGTTCCCCAAGGGGGGGGTTATACCTCACAGGGAAGCAAGGAAAAACGGAGGTCCCATGTGCATTACCAGATGTAAAAAATCGATGTTTATTAAAAGGTTTAAAGTTTAAAAACAAAGCAGAGTTAAAAAGCAGGGTATCTTGCAAAATACACCTGTTTCCACCATCCAGGTTAAAAACAACACCAATAACGGAGGGGTATAGGGCGGCTTGCACTCCAAATGCGCTCCACGCCTCTATGTCCCGCACCGGAAGTGACGTCAGCACGCCTTACGCGTTTCGTCGTCAGACGTTATCAAAGGCTACCTGGGTGCAGGACCATTTGAAACTACTGTTTGTGTAGCAGCAGGGGTGTATAATTCAGGTTCATTATAATTTAGGTTTATTATACACCGCTGTGGGTGCCACCTTCTTCCCCACCCACCAATGTATAAACGCCAGCTGTTTGTCTATGTACGGGTTGACTGAGAAAGGGGGCGGAGCCCTGAATATAGACCCCGCCCATCCCCAGTATCAGAGGTTGGACCAGACAGCTTCACTCACTCTCACTGTCATAGTGGCTGTACGCCCGCCGGCTTGCCCACCAATCCCTGGCTGTGCTGGATGGATGTTCACACTGCTGAAGGTCCTGCTAGGCTGCACTCATTTGTTATCTATCTTATGCCGCCATTCTTGCCTCGGCTCCTGTATGCTGGTAATCAAGATTTTAGAAGATAAGTGTGCTATGTTTAATTAATTGGTGTCTTTGCAGTTTAACTTTTTCCTGAACCTTGCACTCTGTACAACGCACTCCTGAAACTTGCACTCTGTACAACGCACTCCTGAACCTCGCACTCTGTACAAAATGCACTCCTGAACCTTGCACTATGTACAACCCACTCATGAACCTTGCACTCTGTACAATGCACTCATGAACCTTGCACTCTGTACATAACGCACTCCTGAACCTTGCACTCTGTACATAACGCACTCCTGAACCTTGCACTCTGTACAACGCACTCCTGAACCTTGCACTCTGTACAACGCACTCCTGAACCTTGCACTCTGTACAACGCACTCCTGAACCTTGCACTCTGTACAACGCACTCCTGAACCTTGCACTCTGTACAACGCACTCCTGAACCTTGCACTCTGTACAACGCACTCCTGAACCTTGCACTCTGTACAATGCACTCCTGAACCTTGCACTCTGTGCATAATGCACTCCTGAACCTTGCACTCTGTGCATAATGCACTCCTGAACCTTGCACTCTGTGCATAATGCACTCCTGAACCTTGCACTCTGTACATAACGCACTCCTGAAACGTGCACTCTGTACAAAACACACTCCTGAACCTTTTACTCTGTACAACGCGCTCCAGAACCTTGCACTCTGTATGTAACGCATTCCTGAACCTTTTACTCTGTACGTAACGCATTCCTGAACATTGCACGCTGAACGTAACTCACTCCTGAACCTTGAACTCTGTATGTAACGCACTCCTGAACCTTGTACTCTGTACGTAACGCATTCCCGAACCTTGCACTCTGTACAACACCTGTACAACACCTGTACAACACCTGTAACCACGGCGCATGCGCACATTGTAGGAGGCATCTCTCAATGGGACAAAATGCACTACTGAAGTTTGCACTCTGTACGTAACGCACTCCTGAACCTTGCACTCTGTACATAACGTATTCCCGAACCTTGCACTCTGTACAACACCTGTACAACACCTCTGTAACCACGGCGCATGCGCACATTGTAGGAGGTATCTCTCGATACAAACAGCGGGGAGACCGTAGTTGTCACATTGTGCATTGCTGCTGCTGGAGGGTGGCTAGTGGCTATGTTGAAGAGCTGGTCTTGTCTGTGTTGCAAGCCGACCTTTCACACAGGCAAAACTGGCCGTTCAACACAGAAAAAAGCGGACCATCAGCACACTGTAAAGCTGCCCCGCAACAGCGAGGCACAATGTGACAACTACGGTCTCCCCCCCGCTGTTTGTATAGGTTTCAATTGTGGCTGTGAAACGGTATCTCCCATCGAGAGATGCCTTCTATGATGTGCGCTTGCACCCTGGTCACGTCACTCTAGCTGATCGGCAAATCAGCTGAAGTGCGGCTCCGTCCTGTGCATGTGCAGTACATCCCGGGCACTATACGATGGGGGGGGGGGGGGACTTCTAGACAGAACACCGGTGTTGTGCTGAGATCGGTTTACACTGGCAAAAGTCCCCCTTACTAAAAGTTGGGAGGTATGCTCAAACCCATGCTAGACCTAAATCCAAACCTCATTCCCAAGCCAAAACTGATATAAAACATCACTTTAAAACTTATAAAAGGGGACACGGATTTCTGCACAGAGTAGACAGATCAAAGCTTCAAGATTTTAGAGCTATGAACCCAGCAAAAGTGGTCAACGAGTTCACCCATATCTAGGGACTCCAAAACAGACACAATTGTCACAGGAATGCCTGATGTCATTATGAAACCCTGCTGCTGATCACACAGGGAGAAGTACGCTCATTGGTTCCTGCATAGTCATCTAGATTTGGGTGTAGCCTTTACTCTCCGGTATATAATCCCTCACAGTGCTGGTACTCATACACAGACAAGACAAGGTGCAGAACCTTCAACAGGCAAGCATCAGGCATGGCAGAGCAGGGAAATGCAGGGTCAGGGACAACTCAGTACCATTATAAGCCTAATGAGTTTTCATCTCTTGAAAAAGTTCGCAGTATTTTGGCTGATAATGATACAATTGGAGAAATAAAAATGCGTATATACTTAAACAACGTGGCTTGTCACCATTTTGAGCATATGCAGGTACCGATTCCAGTCTATAATGTGAAGCATGTCACCACGAAGATAGCTTTGGATGGAATTTTGGTTGAAGAGGGATTTAGAATAATAGATGATACAGAGAGAATACAATCTGGATTTATATTTGAAAGGACACCTGAATTCCAAGACCTGTTGTACTGGAGTGCAGACATCTCCTCAGAAACCCTTGAAGAAGCCCGGAAACAGGCATATAAGAAAGTGAGTAAGGTCATTGACCCAAAAGATGCTAAAATGTTTTCAGGAGAATTAAGAGCACAATTCGGCAACTCTACGGCTTTTTGGGAATCTGTTTCTCGTTATGGTAACTTCAGGTTTTCCTTCCCATTACGTGACCTTCTATCCTGGTACAAGGATCAGTACTGCGGAGGCGGAGAGCCTCAGATGAGGATTCTGGGTACTGAGCTTTACAAGAAGGAGATCGCTCATTGTATTGTAGTGCATAGTCCTCACACCGACAAATTCAATGGCTTCCAGGAGGTGCCCACTGTCCAGGGAGGCTCTGATCCTCTGCCCTTAGTGTACTGGAAGGGTGGGACATTGTACTGGAGACCAGAGTCCACCTCCGACACTCTAAAAGTAACGGTTTCTGAAGATGGTGTTGTCTGTAAAGAGTGCTACCAGCCCTGTGATTTTTTTATCCGTCGTGGTACCTGCTTCCATACTGATGATGGAATCTACGGTGTGTGGAACCATCTGGTATTGGCTTTTCATCTCCCCAACGGCCACCTGAAGATTCCTAAGAAGAAGCTTATAAAGAGCCTGACCGCCTGTGATGCAGATGAGATCAACTATTTGAAAATAAATCCTCTGCCAAGAGAGGAGGCAGAGAAGATCGTCCAGGAATTAAGAGAAGAAGTTTAAAAACGCCCATGTTCATAATAGATCAGGTAACCTTTTTACCTACATTATTTCTATTGATCTGTTTTGTTATTTTATGTTTCTTGAGATTCATTATACTTTTTTTTTTTTTTAGCTAACAGAAGGTGGTTATGTGTTGTAAGTAGTGCAGAATCAGCAAAATCACCAGTTTTCAATTTTTTACAATATCTGAATATTTAAATGCAATTCTGTCTGATCTGTGGAGAAGTGCAATTCATTAATCCAGACAAAAGAGGTTTGGGGGGGGGGGGGGTCTTCTATCTATCACAATGCAGAGCCACAAAAAGGGGGTTACAGGGTTAACTAACTACTTTGCTTTACAGCATTTCAAGCCTTATGTAGCTCAAGCTTTCTGCTGCTCCTGAACCAACGATATGCCTGAGCCTAACATGCTGCATTAGGGATGGGCCCGATGTTCGAGCCCCCCCCCCATACACCATCCATATGTACAGTCCCCCCCCCCCCCCTCCCATACACCATCCATATATACAGTCCCCCCCCCCCCCATACACCATCCATATGTACAGTCCCCCCCCATACACCATCCATATATACAGTCCCCCCCCCCCATACACCATCCATATGTACAGTCCTCCCCCCCATACACCATCCATATATTCAGTCCCCCCCCCCCCATACACCATCCATATATACAGTCTTCTCCCCCATACACCATCCATATATACAGTCCTCCCCCCCCCATACACCATCCATATATACAGTCTTCTCCCCCATACACCATCCATATATTCAGTCCTCCACCCCATACACCATCCATATATACAGTCCCCCCCCCCCATACACCATCCATATATTCAGTCCCCCCCCCCCCATACACCATCCATATATACAGTCTTCTCCCCCATACACCATCCATATATACAGTCCTCCCCCCCATACACCATCCATATATACAGTCCTCCCCCCATACACCATCCATATATACAGTCCTCCCCCCCATACACCATCCATATATACAGTCCTCCCCCCATACACCATCCATATATACAGTCCTCCCCCCCATACACCATCCATATATACAGTCCCCCCCCCCCATACACCATCCATATATACAGTCCCCCCCCCATACACCATCCATATATACAGTCCTCCCCCCCATACACCATCCATATATACAGTCCCCCCCCCCCCCAAAAAAGAGTAATTACCAGATTTCTGTCCCACTAGAAGCAGTTGCAAACATCGTTAAGACCTGGTTCACATTAGTGTGATTTCAGATGCGACTTGAGTCACACAGAATCACATGACAATAGAAATCACATTGGTTCCAATAGATGCAACGCAACTGTGTTGCGACTTTGTGGAAGGTACCTGTGCTACTTTAGTGTGCTTCAGCATGATTTTGTGCTCCATAGACTTTAATATAAACACACCAAAAACAAATGTACATTTGTTTTTTGGTATGTTTTTGCCTACGATTGCATTGGTTGTTAAAGAGCCGGCACCCACTGTCATACTAACAACCAATGACTTATCTCCGCTGTCAGCTATGGAAGTTCCGGCTGAAAGCAGAATGTAAACAAATGAGCTGTCAGTAAAAATGTAACCACTTTCTGCACAATCATTTATATATTCTGAATGTGATTGTGTTCAAGTGGTAATATCGGGACCACGGCTGCAGCTGTCAGGGGGTGGAGCCACATGTGAATTAATTGACCATACAATGGTGTGAAAAAGTGTTTGCCCCCTTCCTCATTTCCTGTTCCTTTGCATGTTTGTCACACTTAAGTGTTTCGGAACATCAAACCAATTTAAACAATAGTCAAGGACAACACAAGGAAACACAAAATGCAATTTGTAAATGAAGGTGTTTATTATTAAAGGTGAAAAAAAATCCAAACCATCATGGCCCTGTGTGAAAAAGTAATTGCCCCCCTTGTTAAAACATACTATAACTGTGGTTGTCCACACCTGAGTTCAATTTCTCTAGCCACACCCAGGCCTGATTATTGCCACACCTGTTCACAATCAAGGCATCACTTAAATAGGAGCTGCTTGACACAGTAAGGTCCACCAGAAGATCCTTAAAAGCTACACATCATGCCGAGACCCAAAGAAATTCAGGAACAATTGAGAAAGAAAGTAACTGAGATCTATCAGTCTGGAAAGGGTTATAAAGCCATTTCCAAAGCTTTGGGAATCCAGCGAACCACAGTGAGAGCCATTATCCACAAATGGCGAAGACATGGAACAGTGGTGAACCTTCCCTGGAGTGGCCGGCCGCCCAAAATTACCCCAAGAGCGCAGCGACGACTCATCCAAGAGGTCACAAAAGACCCCACAACAACGTCCAAGGAACTGCAGGCCTCACTTGCCTCAGTTAAGGTCAGCGTTCATGCCTCCACCATCAGGAAAAGACTGGGCAAAAATGGCCTGCATGGCAGAGTTCCAAGGAGAAAACCACTGCTGAGCAAAAAGAACATCAAAGCTCGTCTCAATTTCTCCACAACACATCTTGATGATCCCCAAGACTTTTGGGACAACATTCTGTGGACCGATGAGACAAAAGTGGAACTCTTTGGAAGGTGTGTGTCCAAGTATATCTGGCGTAGAAGGAACACTGCATTTCAGAAAAAGAACATTATACCAACAGTAAAATATGGTGGTGGTAGTGTGATGGTCTGGGGCTGTTTTGCTGCTTCAGGACCTGGAAGACTTGCCGTGATAAAAGGAACTATGAATTCTGCTGTCTACCAAGAGATCCTGAAGGAGAATGTCCGACCATCTGTTCGTGTACTCAAGCTGAAACGAACTTGGGTTCTGCAGCAGGACAATGATCCTAAACACACCAGCAAGTCCACCACCGAATGGCTGAAGAAAAACAAAATGAAGACTTTGAAGTGGCCTAGCCAAAGTCCTGACCTGAATCCTATTGAGATGTTGTGGTATGACCTTAAAAAGGCCGTTCATGCTTGAAAACCCTCTAATGTAACTGAATTAGGACAATCCTGCAAAGATGAGTGGGCCAAAATTCCTCCAGGACGCTGTAAAAGCCTCATTGCACGTTATCGCAAACGCTTGGTTGCAGTTGTTGCTGCTAAGGGTGGCCCAACCAGTTATTAGGTTTAGGGGGCAATCACTTTTTCACACAGGGCCATGATGGTTTTGATTTTTTTTCACCTTTAATAATAAACACCTTCATTTACAAATTGCATTTTGTGTTTACTTGTGTTGTCCTTGACTATTGTTTAAATTGGTTTGATGTTCCGAAACACTTAAGTGTGACAAACATGCAAAGGAACAGGAAATGAGGAAGGGGGCAAACACTTTTTCACACCACTGTATATGGACATGCCCATATTTGGTCAATGACATTACAAGGGGGAGGTCACATCCCTCGCTCTCCATCCAGAAGATCCCCCGCCCTGTGTGACCACATCAGCGAGCGGGAGAGAAGTGGAGGCAAGCCGGCAGTGCTGCAGGGGGGAGGGGGGGCGATGGGGTACACAGGAGTAGCAGGGGGCTTGAATCCTGGACAGGGAGGGTGATTGATGCGGCAGGGGTGAAGGGGGGTGACTATAAGAAACCACCCTGTCTTGTGTCTCCCTCTGCAACAGTTGAAAGCTGGTGAGAGTGAGAGGAGGAGATACCAGCTTTCAGCTGTTGCAGGGAGAGACACACAATGGAATTGGTTCTTATAAGAGCCCCCCCTGCCGCACTGATCACTCCTCTTCTGACCACTTCTAAATATTAGGCTGCCTGGATCCCTTGTCCCCCCCCCCCCCCCCAGTGGGTGATTAGGGTGTGGCCAGGCATACCTGGCACACCCCGTGGCACACCTTTGAACAATAGCAAATCTAGCCCCACACCTACTGTAGATTTAGGTGACTATGTAGAAACACAAGGAAAGTAAGATAACCTACCCCTTATCTTCTCTCTGGGAGAGAAAGTCCATATTTAGAAATGATATATTCATATATCTCATGCCTCACTTGAGTGCACATTATTATCAAACAGACTGTGATTATCTGCCTAGTAAACACTACACACCTATCTATGTCATGCATCCATAGAAGTTAAAGGCTCAATCCAGTAAGCTATATTAATTGTTATTTGCCATAACTGTTATTTTCAGTAACAGCAAGCCAAAACCTAATGAACTGAGCCCTAGCATGGAACTTCAAAGTTGCTAAATACACATATGAAGCGCACTACTCCCTTGGGAGCTGCTAGTTAGTTCATTACAGGAACATGCTGGTTTAACCACCGCTTCTTCCACCCCCACTGTAGTAGGACACAGATGATTTAGAACAGTTCAAAATAGGGTTGCCACCTGTCCAGGTTTCACCCGGACAGTTCGGGCTTGGAATCTTGTGTCTGGGTTTCAGTCTGCCTGAAACCCGTACACATTATTTAGACTGGGCTGTGGCTCCCCAAGTAACTGACATAGTCACACAAAAATGTGTTGCCATTCGGGAGCTGGGGCCGCTGTCTGGGGGCAGGTTTGGCATCACTGGGGGGGGGGAGCATGATGTCAGCAAGAGCAGTTTGGCCACCCCCACTGTTTGCTGCAGCGCGCTGAATTACCACTAGGTGTCCCAGGTCTTTTATAATCCTATAGTGTATACTATGAAAAAAAAGTGTGTCGCTAAAGTGTTTGGGTTTGGCTTGAAAAAAAGGTGGCAACCCTAGTTCAAAACTTTAACTTTATTCCAGATTTTGGCATGTACTATCACCTCAATGATGCACCGAATGTATGAGTGAGTCCCTCTCCTCAAATGAGCTGACACGCATATGTGGTACTTTGAAACGCTAGCAGTCCCAGGCCTCACCTGCCTTCTCCTCCTGCCCTTTTCTTCCCAGGCCAGCTCAGGAAAGGTCCAGGCCAACCCTGGTTCACTCCGGCTCGCTTTCGGCTACTTCTTGCTTGATGAAAACCGTCCAGCTCTGGAGTCTCTGAACCTCCATCACCTTCCGGCGAAAGATCCGTGGCTTTCCAGCTCTGGAGTCTCTGAAGCTCCATCACCTTCCGGCGAAGATCCGTGGCTTTCCAGCTCTGGAATCTCTGCACTTCCAGGCCTTCCAGCCCTGGGCCTTAACGTCACATTTTTCTGCCTGTGTGGATTAATGCTTGTCCCATCTGCAACTCCCCAGGGAACATGTGACCCCAGTGTATATGTATGGACCCCGCCCCTGACCAAGCAAATTAACGATTGGACAAGGGCCCATACACACTACCTGTCCTTAAGGGCCTGACCCGCCTCCTTTCTAGATACTTCTCTGGAGAAGTGAGGGAGTGTTTTTTAGGGTGATGAAAAGGTGGTCACACCCCCTCTAACCTATAACTCCACCCTAACCTAAACAAACCTCCAGACCTGTACAAAATACAGTAAGGCCCTGGCAATTTAAAGGGGTTGTAAAGGTAAACATTTTTTCACCTAAATGCATTCTATGCATTAAGGTGAAAAAACATCCGACAATGCCGGCCCCCCCATCCCCCCCGGTTTTACTTACCTGACCCCTCGAAAGTCCAGCGCTTGCCCCAACATCCTCTTCACCACTCACCCTGGCCGTTGATTGGCTAGAGTGGATGGATTGAAAGCAGCGAAGCCATTGGCTCGCGCTGCTGTCAATCACATCCAACGACGTGCGCGCCGGGGGATGGGGGCCGATTGATACAGTGAGCGGCTACAGGCGCCAGCTGTATCACGGGAGCGCGCCCACAAGCACTTCACACCATACGAGGGAGCTCGCATGAAGTTGTGGAGTACTTGCGGGAGGGAGCCGAGACAGCCGCCGAGGGACCCCAGAAGATGAGGTTTGGGGGCCACTCTGTGCAAAACGAGCTGCACAGTGGAGGTAAGTATAACATGTTTGTTATTTAAAAAAAAAATTTGTAGTGATCCTTTAACCTATCTTCTAACGTGATAGCACCCACCTAAAGTGGTGGGCGCTTCAAATACATTTGGCAGGGGGGCTCTTATAAGAACCAATTCCATTGTATGTCTCTCCCTGCAACAGCTGAAAGCTGGTATCTCCTCCTCTCCCTCTCACATAATATGAAAATAACAGTTATGGCAAATAACAATTAATATAGCTTTCGTCTCCAGCTTTCATATTTAGGGGGGGCACATGGGGGGGGACAGGGACAAAAGTAGGGGGGCAACTATAAAATGCAATTATATATATATATATATATATATATATATATATATCCTGGGGCCCTTTACTACGATCCCACAACAGGTCCTTTCACATGTTCTGCAGTGAGCTCCCTTCCTACTGTATTGGGGCCCCCCAGGGTGGCAGAAGAGATATATGTCACCAGCATACCAAGAAAATATAAGGGTCCAAAGCAGTGGGAGAACTATCAGGGTTGCAAAGGTTGTCTTGCCACCGGGCCTTGGTGTTCTGCCACTGTGGTGTTCCCCAGCCTCCTCTTGCTGTCCTACCCCTGCTATTGACAGCGCTGGTCTGGCATCTGTCTCCTTGGCAGCGGCAGTCTATTAGGACCTAGTGCTGGTGACATTATGGGTGCATGCAGGGGAAGGCTGGCACTATTGGTTGTAGAGAGCCGAGCCCCCAGCTGGTCACCTAGCAGCAGTAATGCTGTACAACCGTCTCTGTTGACATGCTGATCGGGATGTGATCCAGGTGATGCTCCCAGTCAGATCTAATAAACACAGTATTTATTAGCATCAAGAGTACAACCACATCAACCGTATGTTCAGCAGCCATGTGGGCTCTATGCCTGTAAGGTGTGGGCTTTGATCAATAAAATCACTATGATATTTAACACTAGGATTTGACTAGGAGCATCACCTGGATTGCATCACGATCAGCATGTCAGAGAAGGCTGCACTGCTGCTAAGCAACCTGCAGGGAGGTCAACTGTCTACTCTACAACCATTAGAGATGGGCTCGGGTGTGTTTGAAATCCCACATGCCCAATCCCGCCAGGAAGCCGACACTGCACACGGCTAATCACAGGCAGTGAGACATTCCTGATCTGTGCAGCTGCGGACCTGGGAAATGTCTCACTGCCTTGATTAGCGCTGTGCAGTGTGGGCTTCCTGGCAGGCTCGGGCATGTGGAATTTTGAACATGCCCAGCTAATCTCTAACAACAAATTGTGCTGGCCCTCCTGTACATCAGCCCCATAAAGTAACCAGCACTGGGTTCCAATGTGCCGCCGCTGCCATGGAGACAGAGACCAGCGCTGTGAATAGCCGGGACAGGACAGCAACCCTGGTAGTTCCACCACTGGTCCACACTGGGAGGATTCCCCCATCCACCTATAATGTGTAGATGGGAGAATTGGATAATTTCTTTTTTTTTTCATTCAACCTACTAGTTAAATGAAAAAAGTGATCAATGAATGGGCTGCCTAAGTGCTAAGACCAGCCATAGGCAGTTTAAATCTCAGCTGGTTCAGCAGGAACTGGCTGAGATTTTAACCATTAATGAGCACACTGAATGTACCAAGTTGATCGATCAAATTGGGAACAACCAGCCTGCCAGATACTCTTATGATTATCACTAGTGGTTGCTATAGCCACTAGTGATAATCACTGTTTGTTGGGAGAATACAATTGCTGGGCAGGAAGGATATTCCCCTGTCACCACTGTCTGTGTTGATGGGGGAATCATGCAAGTTTCTTTCCTGCAATCTGTGGATGCAAGAAAGAAATTTGCACCGTCTATTACCTGCCTAACTGAAAGTGAAAGTAAATTGTGAAGGTCTTGAAAGAACAGGCGAGGGGGAGGGACAGATGGGGGAGAGAAGGGATGGAGATAATGCAGTTCAGTGATTACAGTGTACTGCAGTGCACACACTTACCCACGGTCCAGGCTAGAAGCTCAGGCATCATTGACACACAGCCAGGAATGCTGCTGATTTTCATATTTCCCGCCCACACATCCCCTCTCTTTAGATACAGCTGCACGCCGGGGATAGTGTGGGTGGGACTGGAAGACTCAGGAGGAACAGGGGCGGGGGGGGAGGAGGAGCTGCATTCATCTTTGCTCTAACGTACATGAGGAGAGTGAGGGGGTGGCTGGACTTGCTGGGCTGTGAAAGAGTGTCATAGACTGACACTCGGCTCAGCTTGCAGTCACCACTCTTGGAATTTACAGGCTGGTTCTCCTGTCCTAAGGACGGGAGAAATCAGTCTGTTTTTTCAGTAACTGAGAGTCCTGGTGGAGTCCTTCCTGCAACTCGCTCTTCTCCCTGCCAATGAGGATGCAGGGGAAGGAGCAGATCGGGCTGCCGTGGTTGTGTGAGTGCTCGCATTATGCAGTGTCAGCGAGCAGAGGGAGGGGGGAGGAATCACCACTGGGGATACTCTCCCTCTCAATAGAGACTGTGTTACTCCAGCAGTGGCCTGAGTAGGATGTGGCGCATCCGCTACGAATGCAAACAAAAAGACATTGCCTTTTTTTTTTTTTACAAAAAATTTAAACAAAATAAAAAATTATTTTTTTTTTTTGGTGGGGCACAGCATAATGTTGGGGGGGCCAGGGCCCCCTCTGGCCCCCCCCTAGGGTCGCCATTGTCCCCTCCCCCCACAGTTAGAATCACTAACATAGGGAACATATTAACCCCTGCAGCGCCCCCTAGTGTTAACCCCTTCCCTGCCAGTCACATTTATACAGTAATCAATGCATTTTTATAGCACGGATCGCTGTATAAATGTGAATGGTCCCAAAAATGTGTCAAAAGTATCCGATATGGCCGCCGCAATATCGCTGTCATGATAAAAATCGCAGATCGCCGCCATTACTAGTAAAAAAAAAATAATAATAAAAATGCTATAAATCTATCCCCTATTTTGTAGAAGCTATAACTTTTGCGCAAACCAATCAATATTACGCTTATTGCGATTTTTTTACCAAAAATATGTAGAATACGTATCAGCCTAAACTGAGGAAAAAATTTGTTTAAAAAAAAAAAATTGGATATTTATTATAATAAAAAGTAAAAAATATTATGTTTTTTCAAACTTGTCGCTCTTCTTTTGTTTATAGCGCAAGAAATAAAAACCGCAGAGGTGATCAAATACCACCAAAAAAGCTCTATCTGTGGGGAAAAAATGATAAAAATTTTATTTGGGTACAGCATTGCATGACCGCGCAATTGTCATTCAAAATGCGACAGCGCTGAAAGCTGAAAAATGGCCTGGTCAGGAAGGGGGTGTTCGTGCCTGGTAGGCAAGTGGTTAAATACATACAACTTAATTATTCCTTTTTTTACAATTACTATTTTTCACAATTAATCCACATCCAGTGATCAGTACGCAGAGTTAGAGTATTAATCAGATATGAAGAATATTTATAAAAAGTGTTATAGATTCTGTACATTTACAGTACACTTAGTACATATGATCACACACACTTTCATATTATAATATTTTTTCTATTTTTTTATGTTTTCTTTTTTTAGACGGAAGGCCGAATTACCAAGAGCTTGGATGGATGGAAATCATCAATATAACCTCTGAAATGATAACTTCCTCTGTTTATGTGGATGGGGAACCTTTATGCTTAGATGATGTAACTATAATGTTACTATATAACTATGTTTTTTTTTTCTATCTCTATATAGAGAATGTGATTATAAATTGTAACCAAAACCATATCTGATACACAGAGCTGGGTGTATTTCATACAAAGTCACCAACTGTATTATGGTTAGAAAATGTCTTCTTTAACCACTTCAGCCCCGGAGGATTTTACCCCCTTCCTTACCAGAGCACTTTTTGCGATTCGGCACTGCGTCGCTTTAACTAACAATTGCGCGGTCGTGCGGCGTGGCTCCCAAACAAAATTGGCATCCTTTTTTTCCTACAAATACAGTTTTCTTTTGGTGGTATTTGATCACCTCTGCGGTCTTTATTTTTTGCGCTATAAACAAAGAAGAGCGACAATTTTGAAAAAAACACAATATTTTTTACTTTTTGCTATAATAAATATCCCATTTAAAAAAAAATATATATATTTTTTTACTCAGTTTAGGCCGATACGTATTCTTTTACATATTTTTGGTAAAAAAAATCGCAATAAGCATACATTGATTGGTTTGCGCAAAAGTTATAGCGTCTACAAAATAGGGGATAGATTTATTGCATTTTTTTTTTTTTACTAGTAATGGCGGCGATCTGCGATTTTTTTTTTTTTTTTCGTGACTGCGATATTGCGGCGGACACTTCGGACACTTTTGACACATTTTTGGCACCATTCACATTTACACAGTGATCGTTGCTATAAAATTGCACTGATTACTGTGTAAATGTGACTGGCAGGGAAGGGGTTAACACTAGGGGGCGCTGCAGGGGTTAATGTATGTTCCCTAAGGTAGTGATTGTAACTGTGGGGGGAGGGGACTCACAAGGGGAGGAGACCGGTGGATGTTTCTCTGTACTGAGAACACACCATCGGTCTCCTCTCCTCTGACAGGACGTGGAGCTGCTGTTTTCCCGGGCAATCGTCGGTGCCCGGCGGACATCGCGGCCGCCGGGCACGCGGACCGGGTCCCGCGCGCCCCCTAGACGCCCGGGAATGGGAGGACGTCATATAACGCCCACCCAGGATTGGAGATCCACCTTGTGGGCGTCATATGACTATACGTGGGTAATGAAGTGGTTAATACTCTGCACACCGCTCAGATATCATTCGGTAGTTAGTAAATACAAGAATAGTAAACTAAATGCCTGTGGTGCTTGTTTAGTTTTTTTTTTTGTTTTTTTATGTGCTTTTGATTTTGATGCTGTGTATTCTCTATAATAAATCAAAAATTTTGTGATCAGCAAAAATTAACACATAAATAAATGCATTTTACTCAAACCCTCTTTCTTAATTTGTTTGACTTACTTTTTATTGTGAAAAGCAGGAGTACCCAACCCCTGGGCCATGGAGCGGTGCCGCTCCATGGCCTGCTGGGAGCCAGGTGATGCGGCGGGTGTTCTGGGAGGCAGGTGAGTGAGCCAGCACAACCTGCACTGTCACCCTCCTAACACTAGAGGGAGCGCACTCCACTTCTCCCAGCGCCACTACTCCCTTCCCTCTCTGTGGCCACGAAGAAGGAGAAGGGGAGGGAGGAGAGCCAACAGGGGACAGGATCTTATAGAGCAGGGGTCCCCAACCCCCGGGCTGCAGACCGGTAGCGGTCCGTGGCGTGTTGATGGCTGGGCCACGCAGCAGGAGGTGAGTGCTGACTGCAGTCCCAACAGGACTATCACGGACCACGGTTTCTGCTCACCTCCTGCTGTGCAGCTGTGTCACTGAGACCATGTGTCTTCTACAAGGTCTTCACTCCTGTCCCCTGACTATTTTGGCTCATCCACAGTGGGAGCTAACAATTATGTCCTAATCAAAGTGACATCCCCTGGTGCCAGGGATGTTGGAGACCCTTGGGTGTAAAGGTAGGTTTATCATCCTCCAGTCATAGTCCTAGCTAATAGCCCCACAATATATATTACTGTTGTGGGATATTAGAGTATACATTTTTGTTTAACCACCTCAGCTCCGGAAGGATTTACCCCCTTCGTGACCAGAGCGTTTTTTGCGATTCTGCACTGCGTCGCTTTAACTGACAATTGCGCGGTCATGTGACGTGGCTCCCAAACAAAATTGACATTAATTTTTCCCCACAAATAGAGCTTTCTTTTGGTGGTATTTGATCACCTCTGCGGTTTTTATTTTTTGCGCTATAAACAAAAAAAAGAGCGACAGTTTTGAAAAAAACACATTATTTTTTACTTTTTTCTATAATAAATATCCCCCACAAATATATAAAAAAAAAATTTTTTTCCTCAGTTTAGGCCGATACGTATTCTTCTACATATTTTTGGTTAAAAAAAAAATCACATTAAGCGGTTTTTTGATTGGTTTGCGCAAAAGTTATAGCGTCTACAAAATAGGGGATAGTTTTATGGCATTTTTATTAATAATTTTTTTTTTACTAGTAATGGCGGCGATCAGCGATTTTTATCATGACTGCGACATTATGGCGGACACATCGGACAATTTTGACACATTTTTGGGACCATTGGCATTAATACAGCGATCAATGCTATAAAATTGCATTGATTACTGTAAAAATGTCACTGGCAGTGAAGGGGTTAACCACTAGGGGGCGGGGAGGGGTTAAGTGTATCCTAGGGGCGTGTTTCTAACTGTCTGGGGGTGTGGCTGTGTGTGACACTACACTGATCGCTGCTCCCGATGACAGGCAGCAGACGATCAGTGTGCTGTCATTAGGCAGAATGCTGTTTACATCGGCATCTCCCCGTTCTTGAGCTCTGTGACACAATCGCGGGTATCTGGCAGGAAATTCAAAGTAACATACCGGTACATTACTTTGCCCAGCCGTGCCATTCTGCCGACGTATAAGTACAGGAGCCGGTCAGGAACCGGTTAATAAAAATCTGACAAACACATATCTTAATAAAACCATATTTTTGCCAAAAAAACATAAATAGAGCTAAATATACAAAAATGCCAAATATAGCAAATGCCAAAACATATTTTCTATTCTTATTATTATCATTATAGTGCACAATAACAAAACCTACCTATCGTCTAAACACCACCCCCCCCCCCCCCCCCCCCCCAGGCTAAGAAATTATTAAACATTTAACCCATGCATGCAGCCTTTTATCAAAAATCCAGTCTAGTCAAAATCTAGCGGGTGTGAAAGGATAGAAAGAAAGCCGCACACCCAGAGACTGACAGACAATAGCTACGGGGACCTGACATTCCTCCACGCCTTTGTCCAGGTCTTCCGACACCACCTGTCTCTCTCAAGACTCCAGATTTTCCCAACCTCACCCAGAATGTTGTGCACCAACCACCTCGACAGGAAGGACTTTTTTCCGAAAAGGAAAAGTGACACCGTGCAATTCACGTGAAGTAATGGACTACTATAAGCTGACTAAAAAAAGTGTCTTGAAATCAAAATTACTGAGAGTCTGAAAGGCCCCGTACACCCACCGAAAAAAGAAATTGTCCATCGTCTCTGCCACACTCCACATTTGGACAAGCACGGTTGTCCACAGAGAGATGCTTTAGGTTGCCCTTCACATAGAATCTACCATGAAACAAGAGGCAGGCTGAATCCCAAAACTTTAAAGGGGTTCTCTCCAGATTAATCAAACGCAGACCCTCCCTCGTAACGGGGCCTCGGCAATTCCCTCAAGACTAGTGGCTCACTAAAGATGTATTTAACAATCCTCCTCTCCAGGGATTTCTTAGGAAGAGACTTAATTTCCTCTGCTGTCACTAGCTATAAAGCATTTTCAGGCATTGCGCAACCTAAGTCGGGAGCTTTCCAGTGGCGGAATTATCAGGGTCGCACCAGTCGCATTTGCGACTGGGCCCTTCAGTTCCGCCACTGTATGGGGGTCCGTGGCCGCCACACGGGAGATAGTAATTCACGGTACGCTTCTCCCATCCCGGTACGCTCCGCCCATCATCTACGGCTGCTCCGCCCATCCTCCCCTTCCCGCTTTCACGGGCACACTGCACAGTCCTCGCCCATCCTCTGCTCCCGCACTCACAGGCACAGTACCCGCCCGCTCCACCCATCCTCTCCACCCGCAAAGTCCCTGCACATCTTCTCTTTCCCCGCCCGCTCCGCCTTCACTCACAGTCCCTGCCCATCTTCTCTGTCACTGCCTGAACTCACAGGCACAATCCCTGCCCGCTCCGCCCATCTTCCCCGGCTCCGCCTTCACTCACAGGCCCCACCCATCCTCTCTGCTCGCCCAAGCCAGACCAAGCAAGGAGAGGGAACCAAGTGATCTGCAAGTGAGTGGCACCCATCCCTGATACCCACCACACCACCACTACTACTGCCACTGATACCCCCACACCACCACCACTGATACCCCCCTCTCCCCACACCACCACCACCACCACTACTGCCACTGATACCCCCTCCCCCCACACCACCACCTCTGCCACTCATCCCATTCAATCCCCCCTACCACTGATCCCACCCCCCCAACCCTTGCCACTCATCCCACCCCCCCACCACCACTACTGATCCCATCCCCACCCAACCACCACTGCTACCACTGATCCCACCCCCCCCACCGCTGCCACTCATCCCATTTCTCCCTCAATACTGCCACTCATCCCATCTCTCCCTCACCACTGCCACTCATCCCATCTCTCCCTCACCACTGCCACTCATTCCATCTCTACCTCACCACTGCCACTCATTCCCTCCCCCACCACAATGCAACTGATCCTATCTCTCCCCAACCACCACTGCTGCCACTAATCCCATCCCTCACCACCACCTCTGCCACTCATCCCAGGGGCGTAAGTACAGGGGTCACAATTGCAATAGCGCACATGTTGCCCCTGAATACCTGGACGAGGGGGAGGAACAAATCCCCTCAATTTTTCTCCTGCAGCCACTAAAAGTCTGCTTCTCGTCCTCTCCTTCTGATAGGCATTAAGTGGATGCAGGAGGAAAATGGAGGGGATTTGTTCCCCCTTCTATCCAGGTCCTGCTGCCCCCGTGATCAGTGGGAAGGGTCCTGGCTGGAGGTCAGGGGGGCCCTCCATGGTTTCTTGCACCGGGGCCCTGAAGGTTCTATTTACGACACTGGAGCTTTCCATACCAGACCCTCAGGAATTTCACTTGCCCAACACTCTCCCAGCTTTGCAGAAGAGGCCTAAACCAGGACTGAAAAATACCAACCCACTCAGACAGTTCCTCTGCCAGCATGTTATCAAAATGATGTTTCAAAAACATCAGATAAAAGAATACCACTGGGTTAACCTTACCTAGGCCCCCCATACGTCTGGGAAAATAGTGTAGCACAGACCCCTTTCAGGTCCCAGTGATTTGTCCAAGGTTCTCTTACAATTTGGGTCCTCAGGCAGCCAGACACACAACACTTGCACAGATTCTCTCACAATAACTAGGCAGTACCTGTTTTCTTAAGCTGTATTGCTAGTTGAACTTGGTTGGGGTGCAAGGAAACTCTTGTGATACTCCAGAATTTTAGTGCACAAAGTAATTGGAGGACACTCTCTATTCTGCCTACTCTCTTTAGCGATATCCCCCTCTCTTGGCCTAGAATAGGACACAAGCACTTCTGGGACTCTCAGCAGGGCAAATCCCACTTTAGCAACACTGACATAGTAACACAAGGGGGTTAAACTGCAGACAGCGACTAGGATCCCACTTCCAGGCCTCTACTTGCTGTGTCTCTAGATACTTGGATACCTCTTGTCCAATATTGGCTTGACACTGTACCGAAAATCTCCAGGCCAGATCTTTAGTGCACCCCCTTGACTTGGCTTAAAACAGCTTGCAGTAAAAAAAAAACCCAGCTATACAAAATGGTACACGACAAGGGTGTCCCCTTTCGCCCCTGATCTTTATCCTGCTGGTGGAGCTGTTTTTAAGGAAAATACGTGCTAATGTAAATATAAGAGGAATAAAAACTGGTAAAGTAGAACAAAAATTAGCAGCTTATGGTGTTATATATTGTCTTATATATTTCATATATTTCACATATAGTTTTCAGCGCTACTTGATTTCTTTCAAACATTTCACATTTCACGTTTGAGTTTAATCTTAACACAAATCTGGTTTTATATATTTAAAGTGGCAGCTAGGGTAATTTCACTGATTTATTGTATATAATATTCACATATATATACACATTTATTATTATTTTTGTAATTTTTGGAATAATTGGCGCAGCGAGGGTACGAGTTTGCAGCGTGTGGATATACTTTGTACCATCAGATCAGAAGCTTATGCGGATGACTTAATTTTCTTTGTGACCTCTCCAATAACATCTCTACCCTCACTGCTAAAAGAACTAGAGGAATATGGGGGAATATCGAATTTTAAGATTAATAAAGGGAAATCAGAGGCAATGGGGATAGAGATTAGTACGCCTACATTAAATTTGATTACGTCTAAGTTCAAGTTTAGATGGACGGAGAGATATATTAGCTATCTAGGTATAAAAACACCAAAAAATTTAAAGGAGCTTTTAGAGCTTAACTTTCTACCCATGATAAAACAGATTAAAAACGACTTGTCAAAGTGGGATAAGGAGATATTTACCTGGTTCGGGAGAACAAATATAATAAAAATGAAAGTAATGCCAAGATTTCTATATTTACTACAAACTCTTCCAATTAAAATAAATCAAAGTCTTTCACAAGATTTGAGATCAAGGTTCTTAAAATTTATGTGGGCGGGAAAGCCAGTAGTCAGGGTAAGAAGGAACATATTGACCCTCCCAAAAAAGAAAGGGGCAATAGGATTACCGGACCCAATAAGATATCAAGAAGCACAACATTTAACAAGGGTAATGGAATGGTGTGTAGGGAAAGATACGAAGCCATGGGTACAGACAGAGCAAGCAATAACAGACATTCCATTAGATGGGATGGCGTGGATCTCAGATAGCAGCTTACCTTTGGAGGTGAGACTACATCCAATGATAAGTGCTACAATACAGATAGCTAAAGAAATCTTTAAAAAAACATCAATATCGAAGAGTCCAAGCCCAATGTCCCCAATCTTAGGAACACCTCAATTTCAGCCTGGCATAAAAGATCCAAAGTTCAGAGCAATAAAAACAAAAGGTCACAGTAGGATCATTCATTTTGCCAAAAATAACAAAAATCATGACAAATACAGAAATACTGAGTGAAATTGCTCCAGATTTAGAATTCTACAGAACTATGCAGCTGGAAGCGTTTATTACAGCTAAAATACATAAAAATACAGAAATAAGACAACTAACAGATTTTGAAAATATATGTTTAAAGGGTGAACGGATAAGACATCCATTATCCTATTTTTATAATGTATTGATAGAAGAAGAGACACCTCAGGAATTAACGTTTCTGAAAGCATGGGAGAGAGACCTGGAAACAAAATTTTCCCAAGAACAAATAAATAGAATACTAATTTTTAACCATAAAGCATCAGTGGCAAGCAGATACCAAGAAGGGGGGTATAAAATTGTATCAAGATGGTACAGAACACCGAGCATTTTACATCGGATATACCCACAACTACCAGATGTATGCTGGAGGTGCCATGAAATGGAAGGGACAATCTTACATATTTTTTGGGGTTGCCCAAAAATAAGGGAGTTCTGGGAAATGGTATCTGAAACAATAGAAACAATAACAGGCAGGGCCCTAGGGGTCAATCCGGCAACATTTTTACTAATGGATCTCCCATAACAATGGAAAAATTTAAAAACTCCTTAATAAAACATCTTATAATAGCTGCTAGAGCATGTATTCCCTTACTATGGAAAAAAGAGAACCCACCGACTAGGGCCCACTGGATGGCAAGAATAGCTGAAATACAATTGATGGAAAATCTTACGATGGCAATGAAAGATCAAGACGAAAGATATAGGAAAACATGGACCCCATATATGGAACATAGGGAGGGGTGAGACGATGGTCCGGGGATGGGTGGGGGGGGGGGGGTGAGATGGGGGGACGAGGGGATGATGAAGAGGGAAACTATTTTCCCCAGCATTTTTTTTTTTTTTTTTTTGATATATGTTTTTTGTTTTCTGTTGGTAAGCTTTGGAAGTAAGAGGTAAGAGGGGCTAAGCTAGGAGATATGAATGTGGAATAAGGGAACTTACGAGATAAGATTATAATATATAAAATTGTAATAGCAATAGGTTTATGAATGTATTGGATTGTAAATGAGAAAAATATGAAAATAAAGAATTTATAAAAAAAAAAAAAAAACCCAGCTGGGACCTTGATGAATTCTCTGCATTAGGCCCCCCAGCTACCACTGAGCTGGGACCTTAGTGAACTCACTGCAACATGCTTCAGCTAACCTGCCCGAAGAGGAGCAGCCCTTCAGGCTGGGATCTCCTCCTCCAGGACAGAATACATGCTGCTCCAGGCCTCAGACTATCTCCTTCTCAGCCACATACTTGGCAGCATAAATATTCGGGCCCAGGTCTGCCTCTTCCAACCCACTACATTCTAGAACCTAAAGGAAGGCAGGGGGAAGTAGTTGAGCCTGCAGCCTGTGAGATCGAAAACAGCTAAAAATAATCACACACCACTTCAATCTTTACAGAGGTTACAGACCTCTTAAAGAGGAAGTAAACCCTCTGGGACAACTTTGGCCTACAGGTAAGCCTAGATTAAGGCTTACCTGTAGGTCCAATAAATATCTCCTAAACCTACATGGTTTAGGAGATATTTAGAAAAGAAAGAGCACCGCTTTCTACGGCGCATGCGCCGTAGACAGCGGCGCGCAGGCGCACTGCGCATGCCGAGAACACGGCGATATGCCGCTCTCGTGCGCATGTGCGGGAGTGACGTCTTCGCCGCTCCAGCGAATCACAGCGCTGGAGCGACGAGACCCGGAAGTCACTCCCGTAGCGATGGCGGCGGAGAAGGATGAGGATGAGGACCGCTCCGGGGGCTTCGTTTTCAGGTAAGTTATTCATAATGAGCTAGTATGCTATGCATACTAGCTCATTATGCCTTTGCCTTGCAGGTTACGTTTAAAAAAAAAAAAAAAAAAGAGGCTTTACTTCCTCTTTAATGAGGTTCAGTCTGTTCCAGCTGGAAGAAACAGCTGTAGATCCTTGCATAGAGAGACACTGGCAAACACAGACAAAGCTGACATACAGAAAAACTGGGATCAGGTAAATTTTAATTAAGGTCAACCCTTTCCCTGTAAGAGAGCTTCCAGTTCTTCCAGCTGGCAACCTTGGCATCAGCATCTTATAGCCTGCTTACCCAATTTGCAGGGCCATAATCCAAATTTTATGTCTAAATTCTTAATTTCCTTTTGGTGCTCTGGGAAGGTGTCTTGTAGCTCAGTGGTCATCAACCCTGTCCTCAGGGCCCACTAACAGGCCAGGTTTTCTGTATTACCTTGGGGAGATGCAGACTAGAATACTGCAATCACTGAGCAGCAAATGATATCACATGTGATGTATTTCAGTTATCTTGGAAACCTGGCCTGTTAGTGGGCCCTGAGGACAGGGTTGATGACCACTGTTGTAGCTCAAAGCATTCACCATCCTCTCCCATCCAGATTATCCTCACTCTTATCCTTATTGATCTTTGATCCAGATGCCTCTGGATACTGCTTCATCACGAGACACCTCCTCCGCCTCCTCTGTCCCAGAGATGAAAAAAGACATGTCATAAACATAGGCCAGGACCCTCAGAGGAGGCTCACCAGGAATGCTCAAAGGCACTCCGCACAACGGTCCGCTCTCTAACCTCCTGATGAAGGAATCGATTGCAGTGGCGGCTGGTAACGTTTTAGGATGAGGGGCACCAGACCCCGCCCTTCCTTTTTGACCCATCTTACTTCTCTTAAGCCACACCCCTTATAGAATCCACCCACTCCGTCCCCTGTATTTCACTTGCTTCCACCCATAGTGTCAGGGGTATACAGCTCAGCTTTACAGGACAGAGTATACAGCTCAGCATCACAGGACAGAGTATACAGCTCAGCATCACAGATCAGGTTATATAGGTTGCATTACAGATAGGGTATATATAGATCAGCATTACAGATAGGGTATATAGGTCGCAAGACAGATAGGGTATATAGATCAGCATTACAGATAGGTGTATATAGGTCAGCATGCAATATGGGGAAAAGAGTACCTTTTGACACTTGCATCTCTGGGCCAGACATGCAAACAGTCCTGCAAATGCTATAACATCACTGCAAAAAAAAAACGGTACAGGGAGATCACACACATTGAGTAATCAGGGGCATGAGCAAATGGGAATACACAATGGCGGGGGGGAGGGTTCTGTCAGTGAAGGGAGGTCACCTGGTTACCAAACGGCCAGGTCAGTGGTAGACTTAACGTTTTTTTTTATTAATAAGTGCTCTTGTGGACACAATTCCCAGGCTATCCACCTGTTGCAATCTCACTTTGATTGGTATCTTATTGGTAGTAATAGAGCATTGCATGATTGCATTTGTTTTACAACATGATGGGTGGCCTGAGAATTGTGTCCACAAGAGCCCTTGAGCACTTATTGATAAAGCACACAGGAACGGAGCTGAGGCTGTCAATCACAAGCTGTGTGCTGGAGCTCCCTCCCCTGTCACCTTTTTTTCCTCTTGGTGGCAGGAAAACTTGTCAGAAGGGATTCATAGATAGAGACAAGTACACACTATAGAGGGATATGATTTTTTTTCAGATTTCATGTCTGAGGTTTGTAACTACTTTAAGGCAAAAAAAAAAACTTCCAGTTTCAGCTCTCTCCCTCTTTCAATCCAGCATTGTGCTCAGGAGCAGTATTACTGCTTTCTCTCTTCTCACGGACACAGAGGAAGCAGCAGGAGCCATAGATGTCTGCTTCTGTCAATGAAATCCTGTGAGGAGGGAACGAAGGTGGGGTGTACAGCCGCACTGTGTGTATCTATGGACACACATAATAAATTCAAGATTAATCACTGCCCTAGTACTAATAAAGCAGCTGGCATAAATTGTATGGTGACAATAAAAAGCATAAAAGATGAATGTATGCAGCGCTAGTAACATAAAATTAAGAATAAGAGTCCAAAGTGTTTAAGATAAAGTTCTTGTTCAGGGAAAAAAATGGAACCACCCACGGTGTAGACAGAGAAATAATTAGGTGAGCACGAACTTATCCTCCACGAACATCAACACACCGGCCTCTTACCAAAGAAAATGGACCACTGAATTACGGGCGGTCAAACAAGCATGATATGTCCACAGCGCCACAAAACTACTTCAATTGGATCATAGATGGCTGGAGTATTTTAAAACCAAGATCAATTTATTTAAAAAACAGCCAGGGTGCTCACATTTTGTCAAATAAAAACAGGCATGTCAGAAGCTGCAGTCTGTCATGAATAGCACTTGTTTCCAACCACAAAGATGACCGCGGTCGACGCGTTACAGCGTTGTGACGTCAGAGCTCCACCCTACGCTGCATTTCTTCCAATGGAACATCGTCAGGGGCGTGGTCAGAGCCCGTCGTATCCTCTTTATATAGGAGGCAGGTGTCACGTACCTGGTGGTGCGAGCCCGAAATTGCAGGGAGAGGCCTCCCTTGCGTCTCCCACTCCTGGTCCCCTGGTGTGGGAACAGGAGAGCCAGGAGTGAGGAGGAGCACGGGTGCCTGGCAGGATCAACAGACCGGTGGGAAGGAAACAGGTTAGCTGAGCAGGCGGGATCTCTGGGAAGCAGGCTCACAGGTAAACCGGATAGCAGAGCTGGCAGGATCACAGAAAGCAGGCTCACAGGTAAACCGGATAGCAGAGCTGGCAGGATCACAGGAAGCAGGCTCACAGGTAAACCGGATAGCAGAGCTGGCAGGATCACAGGAAGCAGGCTCACAGGTAAACTGGATAGCAGAGCTGGCAGGATCACAGGAAAGCAGGCTCACAGGTAAACTGGATAGCAGAGCTGGCAGGATCACAGGAAGCAGGCTCACAGGTAAACCGGATAGCAGAGCTGGCAGGATCACAGGAAGCAGGCTCACAGGTAAACCGGATAGCAGAGCTGGCAGGATCACAGGAAAGCAGGCTCACAGGTAAACTGGATAGCAGAGCTGGCAGGATCACAGGAAGCAGGCTCACAGGTAAACTGGATAGCAGAGCTGGCAGGATCACAGGAAGCAGGCTCACAGGTAAACCGGATAGCAGAGCTGGCAGGATCACAGGAAAGCAGGCTCACAGGTAAACCGGATAGCAGAGCTGGCAGGATCACAGGAAAGCAGGCTCACAGGTAAACTGGATAGCAGAGCTGGCAGGAACTGGACAACGGCTTGGCAAGTAAGTTCGCAGGTACACTTGGATAGCAGAGCTGACAGGAACTGGACAACGGCTTGGCAAGCAGGTTCACAGGTACACTTGGATAGCAGAGCTGACAGGAACTGGACAACGGCTTGGCAAGCAGGTTCACAGGTACACTTGGATAGCAGAGCTGACAGGAACTGGACAACGGCTTGGCAAGCAGGTTCACAGGTACACTTGGATAGCAGAGCTGACAGGAACTGGACAATGGCTTGGCAAGCAGGTTCACAGGTACACTTGGATAGCAGAGCTGACAGGAACTGAACACAGGAAACGGAACCACAGACTGGACTGGAACCAACAGGTGAACAGTAGGGATGAGCCGAACACCCCCGGGTTCGGTTCGAACCAGAACCTTCGAACGGACCGAAAGTTCGCGCGAATTTTCGAACCCTATACGTTATAATGGACGCGAACGTTCGAAATCAAAAGTGCTAATTACAACGGCCAATATGCATGTTAATGTCATAAAACAGGTTTGGGGACCCGGGTCCTGCCCCAGGGGACATATATCAATGCAAAAAGAACTTTTAAAAACTAACGTTTTTTCGGGAGCAGTCATTTTAATGATGCATAAAGTGAAAAAAAAAAAGTGACATTTTCCTTTAAATATGGTACCTGGGGGGGTGTCCAAAGTATGCCTGTGAAGTGGCATGTGTTTCCCGTGTTTAGAACTGTCCTTGCACAAAATGACATTTGTAAAGGAAAAAAAAGAAGCCATTTAAAACCACTTGCGGCTTTAGGTTTGATCTTAAGTAGAATCTGAACAGGTACATTATGAAGTGTAGCTCCATCCCAAAAAAATCTATTTTTAAGCTTTTTGGAGAACATAGGGAGGGGTTATCACCCCTGTAACATTTGCTGTCTTTGCACATCTGTTCAGAACATGTCACCTCACTTTCCGTCCCAATGACAAATGTTTTTGGAAAAGTGGGGTTTTAATTGAAACAAGGATTGGTGATAAAGTATCAGTAGAGAGGAGATACCTTTTTCCCAAATTAAATCTAACAGGATAGAATTTCCCTTCCTAGGGGTAGATTTCCTCTCACTTCCTGTTTTCTCTTTCCATTTGCAAGTAGGAGTCGTTTGTAAGTTGGATGTTTGAAAGTAGGGGCCTGGCGTATATACTCTGCAGAAATTTGCCCTATTAGATGTTGGTGTAGCCACAAGACTGGTGGGCACAGGAATGGGCCCTGCTGTGAGTTAATAGATCAAGATTTGTAATTGCATGCACCTGTTGAACAGGGCAGAAAAATTGGGGGTGGTGGTGGTGGTGGTGGTGGACGGTTTTGCCACAAGACTGTAAGCTCTCACAGTTACTCTTGGTGGGCGCAGGAATGGGCCCTGCTGTGAGTTATTAGATCAAGATTTGTAATTGCAAGCACCTGATGAACAGGGCAGAAAAATTGGGCCTTTGGCGGTGGTGGTGGACGGTGTTGCCACAAGACTGTAGGCCCTCATAGTTACTCTTGGTGGGCGCAGGAATGGGCCCTGCTGTGAGTTATTAGATCAAGATTTGTAATTGCAAGCACCTGATGAACAGGGCAGAAAAATTGGGCCTTTGGCGGTGGTGGTGGACGGTGTTGCCACAAGACTGCAGGCCCTCATAGTTACTCTTGGTGGGCGCAGGAATGGGCCCTGCTGTGAACTATTAGATCAAGATTTGTAATTACCCGCCCCTGTTAAACAGGGGCTGAAAAATTGTGCTTAGGCACTGGTGCTGGTGCCACAACACTGCAACCCCTCACAGAGACTGTACTTGGAGCACAGCAGTCACACGTGTTGCGAAGCATTTTTTTTAAAAATTGTAAGTACACGCCCCTGTTAAACAGGGGCTGAAAAATTGTGCCTTAGGCACTGGTGCTGGTGCCACAACACTGCAACACGGCCCTCACAGAGACTGTACTTGGAGCACAGCAGTCACACGTGTTGCGAAGCATTTTTTTAAAAAATTGTAAGTACACGCCCCTGTTAAACAGGGGCTGAAAAATTGTGCCTTAGGCACTGGTGCTGGTGCCACAACACTGCAACACGGCCCTCACAGAGACTGTACTTGGAGCACAGCAGTCACACGTGTTGCGAAGCATTTTTTAAAAAAATTGTAAGTACACGCCCCTGTTAAACAGGGGCTGAAAAATTGTGCCTTAGGCACTGGTGCTGGTGCCACAACACTGCAACACGGCCCTCACAGAGACTGTACTTGGAGCACAGCAGTCCCACGTGTTGCGAAGCATTTTTTTAAAAAAATTGTAAGTACACGCCCCTGTTAAACAGGGGCTGAAAAATTGTGCCTTAGGCACTGGTGCTGTGGCATGGATCATTGAGGAGGAGGAAGAGGATAGTCAGTGAACATAAGAGGACAGTCACTCAGCATCAGCATAGGCAGTCTTGAAGGGATGTGACATTAAAAATTATTCGGTTATATCCGCCTCAGGTGCCTGGTAGCTGGTGGTGATCCAAGACTGATTCATTTTGATGAATGTCAGTCGATCAACCGAGGCGGTGGACAGGCGCACCCTATGATCAGTCACAAATCCTCCAGCAGCACTGAATGTGCGTTCGGAAAGAACGCTGGAGGCAGGACAGGCCAGTAGCTCAATTGCATACTGTGCAAGCTCTGGCCAGTGATCCATCCTCAGGACCCAGTAAGCCAGAGGATTTTCGGTGGGAAAGGTGTCCAAGTCTGACCTTGCCCAAGGTATTCCTGCACCATGTATATCAGACGCTGGCGATGGTTGCTGGAACCGATCATACCTTGGGGCTGCGGACTAAAAAATTGTCTGAACGCATCGGTCAGACGTCCACCTTCCCCACCGCTCCTTCTGCCACTGACCGAAGCCTCAGCAACTCGTCGCCCAGGACCAGGAGTTTGTAGCCTCCCAGTTTCTGGGAACGCGTTGCACAGACCTTTCTGCAAGGCCTCCCTGAGATGTCTCATCCTCTGCTCCCTCTGCGACGGCAAGATAAGGTCCGCAACCTTACCCTTGTACCGCGGATCAAGGAGAGTGGCCAGCCAGTAATGGTCCCTCTCCTTGATCCGAAGAACACGAGGATCCTTCCGCAGGCTTTGCAGGATCAGGGAGGCCATGCAGCGTAGGTTAGCTGAGGCATTCGGTCCGGAGTCTTCTGGGTCACTGAGGATGACATGATCGCCAGCCACCTCCTCCCAGCCACGTACAAGTCCACTGGCTTGTTGGGACTGTACATCATCCTAAAAGACTGCTGCTGCTGATGCTGAGTGCCAGGCTCCACCTCCATGCTCACACAATCCTCCTCCTCCTCCTCCTCCTCCTCCTCCTCATCCTCTTCCTGTGTGATGGGTGGGACAGAAGGAACACTGTCCGGATAAAGGGGGCCTTGAGAGGCAAGGAAGTCCTCCTCTTCCTGCCTCTGTTCTGCCTCAAGTGCCCTGTCCATTATCCCACGCAGCGTATGCTCCAACAGGTGGACAAGAGGGACAGTGTCACTGATGCATGCACTGTCACTGCTCACCATCCTCGTGGCCTCCTCAAATGGTGAGAGGACAGTGCATGCATCCCTGATCATGCTCCACTGACGTGGGGAAAAAAAAAAACAAGCTCCCCTGACCCTGTCCTGGTGCCGTAGTCGCAAAGGTACTCATTGATGGCCCTCTGCTGCGTGTGCAGTCGCTGCAGCATGGCCAACGTTGAGTTCCACCTGGTGGGCATGTCAGATATTAGGCGGTTCTTGGGCAGGTTCAGCTCCTTTTGCAGCTCAGTCAGCCGAGCACTGGCATTATAAGATCGGCGGAAATGCACACAGACTTTCCTGGCCTGCCTCAGGACATCCTGTAAGCCTGGGAACCTGCCCAAGAACCGCTGCACCACCAGGTTGAGGACGTGAGCCATGCAGGGCACATGGGTGAGCTGCCCCTGTCGCAGGGCGGAGAGGAGGTTGGTGCCATTGTCAGAAACGACCATTCCTGGCTTAAGCTGACGTGGCGTCAACCACCTCTCGGCCTGCCCCTGCAGAGCTGCCAGAACCTCTGGCCCAGTGTGGCTCCTGTCCCCCAAACACACCAGCGCAAGCACGGCATGGCATCTTTTTGCCTGCGTACTTGCGTAGCCCCTTGTACGCCTACGGAGCACCGCTGGTTCCAAGGACAGAGCACTGGAGGAAGAAGAAGAGGAGGGGGTGGAGGAGAGAGGTGTGTCACAACCAGTAGCAGTAGTCGCGTTTTGGAGGCGTGGTGGCGGAACAACCTCCAACACTACTGCACCTTGTCCTGCATCCCTCCCAGCTGCCAATAGAGTGACCCAATGGGCCGTGAAAGAAAGGTACCGTCCCTGTCCATGCCTGCTGGACCATGAGTCAGCGGTAATATGCACCTTACCGCTGACCGCCCTGTCCAGCGAGGCATGGACATTGCCCTCCACATGCCGGTAGAGAGACGGAATCGCCTTCCGCGAGAAAAAGTGGCGTTTGGAACCTGCCACTGAGGAACCGCACATTGAACAAACTCACGGAAGGGGCCGAGTCTACCAACTGAAAAGGCAGCAGTTGAAGTGCTAGCAATTTAGCAAGGCTAGCATTCAACCGCTGGGCATGTGGATGGCTGGGAGTGTACTTCTTTCTACGGTCCAGCAGCTGGGGCAGGGAAATTTGCCTGCTGCATTCGGACGTCGGTGTACTGCAAGTACTTGGTTGTGACACACCGAATTCTACACCTTCAGTCCTCTCAGAGCAGCTTTCAGAGAGGACTGAAGGTGTAGTGGGGATGGAGATCCCAGCTGAGGAGGAGCAAGGAGAGGTCCGCTTAGTTCTTTGGTGTGGGTCTTTTATGTGTGCCTGCCAACGAGCTGCATGGCAGGTCGCCATATGTCTGGTCATGCTTGTCGTGCCCAAGCGGCTGATGTTTTGGCCACGCGAGATACGCTTGAGACAAATATTGCAAATAGCAGTGGTGCGATCTGCTGCACTCGTCTCAAAAAAGGCCCACACCAAAGAACTTTTCTGATAACGTGCAGAGGCAGCGCCCTGCACAGGCGGAGCTCTGCGGTGTTGTACAGTTGCTGTGCTGGCCTCTACCTGGCCTCCAGGGGGCATCCTGCCTCGTTGGACATGTGACGCCGCATCCTCCTCCTCCTCGTCCTCCTCCTCATCCTCTCTCCCTTGAGGCACCCACGTGGAGTCAGTGACCTCATCATCCCCTCCCTCTTCACCACTAGAGCAAACCTGGCAGTAAGCTGCAGCTGGTGGAACTGTACTGCCAGATTCCTCAAGCTGGGTATCGTCATCCGAGCCTTCGAATCGTTGGGCATCCTCTGGAGCATGTACCCAACACTGTGCTCAAAGAGTTCGGGGGACTCCTCAGGAGGACATGGTGGGTCTAGGGAAGGGGTGGCTGATGATGCTCTGTCAGTACCCTGAGCCTGGGTGAGAGAGGATGAGGAGGATGAGGAGGGCTTGGTCATCCATTCTACCAAGCCTTCAGCATGATGCGGCTCCACATGTCCAGCTGCCGAAAACAAAGACGCGCGTGTCCCATGGCCACGTGCTGATGACGATGCACGACCACGTCCACGTCCACGGCCACGTCCACTAGAAACAGAGCCTGCCTGCCCTGTGTTCTTGGCTCTGCACGCTCTGCCTCCCTTGGCGGTCTTCCAGCCATTGTAGTCGGTAGTCCTGTGGGTGCTGCTGAGAAGAAATATAGGAGCTCTGTGTGATGCCACTAACACACTAGAAGTCCTATGGGTGCTTCTGCAAAGAAAATAGAGGAGCTCTGTGTGATGCCACTAACACACTAGAAGTCCTATGGGTGCTTCTGCAAAGAAAATAGAGGAGCTCTGTGTGATGCCACTAACACACTAGAAGTCCTGTGGGTGCTTATGCAAAGAAAATAGAGGAGCTCTGTGTGATGCCACTAACACACTAGAAGTCCTGTGGGTGCTTATGCAAAGAAAATAGAGGAGCTCTGTGTGATGCCACTAACACACTAGAAGTCCTGTGGGTGCTGCTGAGAAGAATATATAGGAGCTCTGTGTGATGCCACTAACACACTAGAAGTCCTATGGGTGCTTCTGCAAAGAAAATAGAGGAGCTCTGTGTGATGCCACTAACACACTAGAAGTCCTGTGGGTGCTGCTGAGAAGAATATATAGGAGCTCTGTGTGATGCCACTAACACACTAGAAGTCCTATGGGTGCTTCTGCAAAGAAAATAGAGGAGCTCTGTGTGATGCCACTAACACACTAGAAGTCCTGTGGGTGCTTCTGCAAAGAAAATAGAGGAGCTCTGTGTGATGCCACTAACACACTAGAAGTCCTGTGGGTGCTTATGCAAAGAAAATAGAGGAGCTCTGTGTGATGCCACTAACACACTAGAAGTCCTGTGGGTGCTGCTGAGAAGAATATATAGGAGCTCTGTGTGATGCCACTAACACACTAGAAGTCCTATGGGTGCTTCTGCAAAGAAAATAGAGGAGCTCTGTGTGATGCCACTAACACACTAGAAGTCCTGTGGGTGCTGCTGAGAAGAATATATAGGAGCTCTGTGTGATGCCACTAACACACTAGAAGTCCTATGGGTGCTTCTGCAAAGAAAATAGAGGAGCTCTGTGTGATGCCACTAACACACTAGAAGTCCTGTGGGTGCTTCTGCAAAAAAATAGAGGAGCTCTGTGTGATGCCACTAACACACTAGAAGTCCTGTGGGTGCTTATGCAAAGAAAATAGAGGAGCTCTGTGTGATGCCACTAACACACTAGAAGTCCTGTGGGTGCTTATGCAAAGAAAATAGAGGAGCTCTGTGTGATGCCACTAACACACTAGAAGTCCTGTGGGTGCTTATGCAAAGAAAATAGAGGAGCTCTGTGTGATGCCACTAACACACTAGAAGTCCTGTGGGTGCTGCTGAGAAGAATATATAGGAGCTCTGTGTGATGCCACTAACACACTAGAAGTCCTATGGGTGCTTCTGCAAAGAAAATAGAGGAGCTCTGTGTGATGCCACTAACACACTAGAAGTCCTGTGGGTGCTGCTGAGAAGAATATATAGGAGCTCTGTGTGATGCCACTAACACACTAGAAGTCCTGTGGGTGCTTATGCAAAGAAAATAGAGGAGCTCTGTGTGATGGGACTAACACACTTCAAGTCCTATAGGTGCTTCTGGGAAGAAAATATAGCTCTGTGTGTGTGATGGGACTAACACACTTCAAGTCCTATAGTTGCTTCTGGGAAGAAAATATAGCTCTGTGTGTGTAATGGGACTAACACACTTCAAGTCCTATAGGTGCTTCTGGGAACAAAATATAGCTCTGTGTGTGTAATGGGACTAACACACTTCAAGTCCTATAGGTGCTTCTGGGAACAAATATAGCTCTGTGTGTGTGATGGGACTAACACACTTCAAGTCCTATAGGTGCTTCTGGGAAGAAAATATAGCTCTGTGTGTGTAATGGGACTAACACACTTCAAGTCCTATAGGTGCTTCTGGGAAGAAAATATAGCTCTGTGTGTGTGATGGGACTAACACACTTCAAGTCCTATAGGTGCTTCTGGGAAGAAAATATAGCTCTGTGTGTGTAATGGGACTAACACACTTCAAGTCCTATAGGTGCTTCTGGGAACAAAATATAGCTCTGTGTGTGTAATGGGACTAACACACTTCAAGTCCTATAGGTGCTTCTGGGAACAAAATATAGCTCTGTGTGTGTGATGGGACTAACACACTTCAAGTCCTATAGGTGCTTCTGGGAAGAAAATATAGCTCTGTGTGTGTAATGGGACTAACACACTTCAAGTCCTATAGGTGCTTCTGGGAACAAATATAGCTCTGTGTGTGTCATGGGACTAACACACTTCAAGTCCTATAGGTGCTTCTGGGAAGAAAATATAGCTCTGTGTGTGTGATGGGACTAACACACTTCAAGTCCTATAGGTGCTTCTGGGAACAAAGTATAGCTCTTTGTGTGTGATGGGACTAACACACTTCAAGTCCTATAGGTGCTTCTGGGAAGAAAATATAGCTCTGTGTGTGTAATGGGACTAACACACTTCAAGTCCTATAGGTGCTTCTGGGAACAAAATATAGCTCTGTGTGTGTAATGGGACTAACACACTTCAAGTCCTATAGGTGCTTCTGGGAACAAAATATAGCTCTGTGTGTGTGATGGGACTAACACACTTCAAGTCCTATAGGTGCTTCTGGGAAGAAAATATTAGCTCTGTGTGTGTAATGGGACTAACACACTTCAAGTCCTATAGGTGCTTCTGGGAAGAAAATATAGCTCTGTGTGTGTGATGGGACTAACACACTTCAAGTCCTATAGGTGCTTCTGGGAAGAAAATATAGCTCTGTGTGTGTAATGGGACTAACACACTTCAAGTCCTATAGGTGCTTCTGGGAACAAAATATAGCTCTGTGTGTGTAATGGGACTAACACACTTCAAGTCTATAGGTGCTTCTGGGAAGAAAATATAGCTCTGTGTGTGTGATGGGACTAACACACTTCAAGTCCTATAGGTGCTTCTGGGAAGAAAATATAGCTCTGTGTGTGTAATGGGACTAACACACTTCAAGTCCTATAGGTGCTTCTGGGAACAAAATATAGCTCTGTGTGTGTAATGGGACTAACACACTTCAAGTCCTATAGGTGCTTCTGGGAAGAAAATATAGCTCTGTGTGTGTAATGGGACTAACACACTTCAAGTCCTATAGGTGCTTCTGGGAACAAAATATAGCTCTGTGTGTGTGATGGGACTAACACACTTCAAGTCCTATAGGTGCTTCTGGGAACAAAATATAGCTCTGTGTGTGTAATGGGACTAACACACTTCAAGTCCTATAGGTGCTTCTGGGAACAAAATATAGCTCTGTGTGTGTGATGGGACTAACACACTTCAAGTCCTATAGGTGCTTCTGGGAAGAAAATATAGCTCTGTGTGTGTAATGGGACTAACACACTTCAAGTCCTATAGGTGCTTCTGGGAAGAAAATATAGCTCTGTGTGTGTAATGGGACTAACACACTTCAAGTCCTATAGGTGCCTCTGGGAACAAATATAGGAGCTCTGCCTGCTGCCACGAACACACTACAAGTCCTATAGGTGCTTCTGGTAACAAAATATAGGAGCTCTGCCTGCCTGCCACTAACACACTACAAGTCCTATAGGTGCTTCTGGAAGAAAATATAGCTCTGTGTGTGTAATGGGACTAACACACTTCAAGTCCTATAGGTGCTTCTGGGAACAAAGTATAGCTCTTTGTGTGTAATGGGACTAACACACTTCAAGTCCTATAGGTGCTTCTGGGAAGAAAATATAGCTCTGTGTGTGTAATGGGACTAACACACTTCAAGTCCTATAGGTGCTTCTGGGAACAAAATATAGCTCTGTGTGTGTAATGGGACTAACACACTTCAAGTCCTATAGGTGCTTCTGGGAACAAAATATAGCTCTGTGTGTGTGATGGGACTAACACACTTCAAGTCCTATAGGTGCTTCTGGGAAGAAAATATAGCTCTGTGTGTGTAATGGGACTAACACACTTCAAGTCCTATAGGTGCTTCTGGGAACAAAATATAGCTCTGTGTGTGTGATGGGACTAACACACTTCAAGTCCTATAGGTGCTTCTGGGAAGAAAATATAGCTCTGTGTGTGTAATGGGACTACACACTTCAAGTCCTATAGGTGCTTCTGGGAAGAAAATATAGCTCTGTGTGTGTAATGGGACTAACACACTTCAAGTCCTATAGGTGCTTCTGGGAAGAAAATATAGCTCTGTGTGTGTAATGGGACTAACACACTTCAAGTCCTATAGGTGCCTCTGGGAACAAATATAGGAGCTCTGCCTGCCTGCCACGAACACACTACAAGTCCTATAGGTGCTTCTGGTAACAAAATATAGGAGCTCTGCCTGCCTGCCACTAACACACTACAAGTCCTATAGGTGCTTCTGGTAACAAAATATAGGAGCTCTGCCTGCCTGCCACGAAACACACTACAAGTCCTATAGGTGCTTCTGGTAACAAAATATAGGAGCTCTGCCTGCCTGCCACTAACACACTACAAGTCCTATAGGTGCTTCTGGTAACAAATATAGGAGCTCTGCCTGCCTGCCCACGAACACACTACAAGTCCTATAGGTGCTTCTGGTAACAAAATATAGGAGCTCTGCCTGCCTGCCACGAACACACTACAAGTTCTATAGGTGCTTCTGGTAACAAAATATAGGAGCTCTGCCTGCCTGCCACGAAACACACTACAAGTCCTATAGGTGCTTCTGGTAACAAAATATAGGAGCTCTGCCTGCCTGCCACGAGCACACTACAAGCCCCTCTTTGTCAATCAATCTTTGTAACTGAATCTATCTAACTCAATCTCTGCAAGTGAATCTCTCTATCTATCTAAATGCAGCAGAGTGTCACAGAAACAGCCTGCTCAATCTGCGCCGGAACAGCATGTGACCGGCGCAGACGGCGTGGCGGCGTTTTATAGGGGGGGGCGTGTACTACAGCCCTGAGCTGTAATTGGCTACAGGCGTCCTGCCTGTAGCCAATTATGGCTCTTCGAGTTTCCGGGGCTGTGATTGGCCAAGCATGCGGGGTCACAGTGCATGCTTGGCCAATCATCAGCCAGCAATGCACTGCGTCGGCCGCGCCGGCCGCAATGCATTGCGGGGCCGCTCGCATCACACGAACGTGATGCGAGCGGCCAAAATAGTTCTGGGCTCGCCGAGCGAGCGAACGCCCGGTGCTCGATGCGAACGTGGGTTCGCATCGAGCACCGGGCCCATCCTTAGTGAACAGGCTCGTTACAGAGGGTCAGACTGCAGACTGGACAAGGCTAAACAAGGAACCAAAGTTCATCAAGAAGTCAGGTAATGAATCTGAACTAGGGCAAGGTACAAATGGATCAGGAGGATGGTCACTGGAAGCCGGGTCGGGTACAGGCAGAAAGCAGGATAGTCTTTATGGCAAGCCGGGTCAAAGGAACAGGTATAACAGGATCAGGTTTCTTTTACTACACCACAATGCTGTAGAGCAGACAGCAAAGACCATCTGCTCAAGTCAGGCTTAAATAGGCCGGCTGGTGCTAACTAGGGCGCGCGCCCGTCTCCCTGTGCGCGGTTGTGCACGTGCCCGCGCCCGGGCGCGCATGCGCATGCGCAATGGAATCCGAGGGCCAGGACGGCCCGGGTTTAGATTTCTGGCAGGATCTTCATGACATTGCCCCCCTCCTAGGGGCAACCTCCGGGTGCCCCTCTGGGCAAATCTCTCAGGGTGAGCTCTTTTGAAGGCTTGAACTAGACTCTTAGCATGGATATTACACTCGGGCTCCCAGGAATTTTCTTCAGGACCATATCCCTTCCATTTGATCAAAAACTGGTTCTGATTTCTCCTTTTTCTAACATTTAGTATGGCCTCTACCTCATATTCTTCCTCGCCATCTACCAAGACTGGGTCCGGGGGTACCGTCCTTCTGTTGGGAAAGGGGTTGGAAGTGGAGGGTTTTAACAGGGAAACATGAAAGACTGGATGGACCTTGAGGGAATCAGGAAGTTCCAACTCATAGGCTACTTCATTAATCTTTCGTTTGACTGGAAAGGGACCTAAGAACTTAGGGCCCAGTTTCTTTGAGGGACAAGCCAATTTCAGATTCAAGGTGGAGAGCCACACTGTGTCACCCGGTGCCAGTACCAATTCTCCACGCCTCTTTCGGTCAAAGACTGTTTTGTTATGTTCCTGGGTCCGGGCCATGGTGTCCTGCAGGAGTTGGTTATTGGAAGCAAAGAAGTCAATCTTCTCCTGGACTGCGGGCACAGTACATTCAGGAAGAGAATTGGGCAGAAATGAAGGATGAAAGCCATAGTTGGCGAAAAAAGGTGTCTGTTGGGTGGCCGAGTGGATAGCATTGTTATATGCAAACTCGGCAACTGGTAACAGGGAGATCCAATCGTCTTGGGAGAAGGAAGAAAAGCATCGAAGATATTGTTCCAGGGTCTGATTGGTTCTTTCGGCCTGCCCATTGGTTTGAGGGTGATAAGCGGAAGAAAACGACAGTTCAATATTGAGGGCCTTGCAGAGTGATTTCCAAAACCGAGAGGTGAATTGTACCCCTCGGTCGGACACTATGTTGGCTGGTACCCCATGGAGTCTGATGACTTCTCGGATGAACACTTGTGCGGTTTCTGAGGCAGAAGGGGTACCCTTCATGGGAACAAAGTGTGCCATTTTTGACAGACGATCAACTATCACGAAGATCGTAGTGTGGTCCTCTGCTGGGGGCAGTTCCACAATGAAATCTATGGACAGCATTTTCCAGGGGCGATCTGGGACTGGTAATGGCTTGAGTAAGCCCCAGGCTTTGGTTCTGTGACTCTTGCTCCGAATACACACAGTGCATGTTTCCACAAATTTCCTGCAGTCTTCCCTTAGCTGAGGCCACCAGAAGGTACGTTGTACCAATTCAGTGGTTTTGGTGACACCAAAGTGTCCGGCAAGCTTGTGATCATGGCACAATTCCAGGACGGTTACCCGCAGACCCTCGGGAATGAAAATCTTATCCCCATGCCACAACAGCCCATCCTTGGCCTGCAACCCAGGACCGGGAGTGGGTATGAGGCCACTGGAGGCCCGCCTGAGCTGGGACAGTAGGTCTTCCTGTAGCAGGAGAAAGTTTCCAGGGGCAAGGATGGTGTCTGGAGGGGAACCATCCTGGGATTTGTGATACATACGAGACAGAGCGTCCGGCTTCGCGTTTTTGGAACCCGGACGATATGTCACGTGAAAAGTAAAACGAGAGAAAAATAAGGCCCAACGGGCCTGTCTAGGTTTTAACCTCTTGGCAGTCTTCAGGTACTCTAGATTCTTGTGATCTGTGAAGATCAGGATTGGGTGAGTAGCCCCTTCTAGCAGGTAACGCCATTCCTCAAGGGCGGTCTTTATGGCCAGTAATTCCCGATCTCCCACATCGTAGTTCTTCTCGGCTGGGGACAGTTTCCGTGAGAAGAATGCCACGGGGTGTAGCAGGGCTTTGATGCCCTGTCTCTGGGACAGGATGGCCCCTACAGCTATCTCTGAGGCATCTACTTCGAGGACAAAGGGCAGAGAAGGATCTGGATGCTTCAGGATAGGGGCTGAGGTAAAGAGCCCCTTGAGGGCCTCGAAGGCCCCTTGGGCCTCAGGGGACCAATGAAAACGGGTACCTTGTTTGGTGAGTTGAGTAATGGGTGCCACTATGGCCGAGAATCCCTTGATGAATTTGCGATAAAAATTGGCAAAGCCAATGAATCGCTGGATCCCCTTTTTATCTGCGGGAACTGGCCAGTCCAGGATGGCTGAGATTTTCTGGGGGTCCATCCGGATGCCTCTACTGGAGATGATCAAACCTAGGAAGGGTATGCTTTCTACCTCAAAGAGACATTTTTCTGCCTTGGCATAGAGGCCATGTTGCCGGAGACGGCCCAACACACTTTTAACATGTCCACGATGCAGCTCTAGGGAGGAAGAGAAAATTAGTATGTCATCAAGATAAACAACAGCAAAAACATCAAGGAAGTCCCGAAGTACATCATTTATGAAGGCCTGGAAGGTAGCGGGGGCGTTACAAAGTCCAAACGGCATCACCAGGTACTCGAAGTGCCCAAATCGAGACCGAAATGCCGTCTTCCATTCGTCCCCATCCTTTATACGTATCAAATTGTATGCCCCTCTGAGGTCCAGTTTAGAAAAGATGGAGGCTGTGCCAAGCCTCTGAAACAGTTCAGGTACCAGGGGAAGCGGGTAGCGATTTTTGACTGTGACCTCGTTTAGGGCACGGTAGTCCACACAGGGTCTGAGAGAATGGTCCTTCTTCTCTACAAAAAATATTCCTGCACCTGCAGGAGACGTAGATGGGCGGATAAACCCTTTTTTCAGATTATCATCAATATAGTCCTTTAATTTTCCCTGTTCCACCTCTGTTAACGGAAAAACCCTACCGAAGGGAATCTTGGCCCCGGGAAGGAGTTCAATGGGACAGTCATAGGGCCTATGGGGTGGCAGCACATCTGCCCTTTGTTTACTAAACACATCCAGGTATGCATGGTAGACTTCAGGGATGGACTGACGTAGACCTGCCTCGTTTTCGAGGCAGAGCAGAGCAGAGGGTCCTGCGGGGGCCAAGGAGCCGCAGGACTTTTGGCAGTAGGGAGAAGAAAAGGCCACCTCTCCTGTGGACTAGTTGATGACCGGGTTGTGTGTTTGCAGCCAGGGGATCCCTAGAATGACTGGAAACAAGGGAGAAGAAATTATGTCCAAACATAACAGTTCTTGATGTGACTCTGAGATCACTGTGTGCAATGGGGCAGTCTCCTGAGTCACTGGGCCAGATTTGATGGTGGACCCATCCGCCAGGTGGACAGACAGGCCTTGTTTTCTCAGACGGAGAGGAATTCGATGCCGGGCAGCAAAAGCAGAGTCCATAAAGCAACTGCAGGCACCAGAGTCAAAGATAGCTGTGGTTTGTAGGGTCCTTCCTGAGAACTGGAAGGAAACAGAAAGGGCAAGATGAGATGAAACCCCGGTCACAGGATCCACATAACTGGAGAGAATAGTGGGGAACTTACGGAGTTTAGCCGGGCAGTTCCGAACATAATGACCAGGCTCTCCACAATACAGGCACAGATTGTTGCTGCGGCGTCTCTGACGTTCTGCTGGGGTGAGAGAAGGCCGCAGGAGTCCAAGTTGCATGGGTTCGGATGCTGAAGAGGCATGAGTAGGTTTAACGGGGGGAGCCGTGCGGAAGTGACTAGGACCCCTGGGGAGCATCCAGGTAGGTCTTGGGGACCCCAAGGTTCGTTCGGCCCTACGCTCCCGTAGGCGCCGGTCAATTTGGATGCTTAGGTCTATGAGGGAATTCAGGGTCTGGGGTACCCCCACTCTGGCGAGCTCGTCCTTGAGTGCGTCTGAGAGGCCCATGCGGAATTGGTGACGGAGGGCAGCATCGTTCCAGTCGGTGTCGGCACCCCAACGCCTGAACTCAGCCACATAGTCCTCTGCTGGTCTTCGACCCTGTTGGAGAGAACGTAAGGCGGCCTCCGCAGTGGTTGAGAGTTGGGGGTCCTCATAAAGCTGCGCCATGGCATCAAAAAAGGTGGAGAGACTGGTCAATGCTGCATCCTTTTGTTCCACAAGACGGTGGGCCCAGATTTGGGGATCCCCAGTCAGTAGGGCTACCACAAAACCCACCTTGGTGGTCTCTAAAGAGAAGGTCCTAGGTTGCAGGGCAAAATGAAGTTCACAGGAGTTACGGAAAGTTCTGAAGCTACCACGGGCACCCGTAAATTTCTCTGGAGTAGGTACCTTGGGCTCAGGTGGTAGCATCACTATAGTCTGGGTAGGTGCAGGCCCCGTTGGGGGTATTGCTGGGTGAGGAGTTCCTTGGGTACTGGATGGACCAGACAGGGCCAGTACCCGTTCCTCCAGCCGGGTATAACCCTGCTGGAGGTTCTTCACCGCTTCGGTCAGACCTGCCAGGTGTTGGCATAGCCCCTCCATGGCGGGGGCTCCCTGCTCGGGCTCAGACATGGCTGTCTGCTACTGTCACGTACCTGGTGGTGCGAGCCCGAAATTGCAGGGAGAGGCCTCCCTTGCGTCTCCCACTCCTGGTCCCCTGGTGTGGGAACAGGAGAGCCAGGAGTGAGGAGGAGCACGGGTGCCTGGCAGGATCAACAGACCGGTGGGAAGGAAACAGGTTAGCTGAGCAGGCGGGATCTCTGGGAAGCAGGCTCACAGGTAAACCGGATAGCAGAGCTGGCAGGATCACAGAAAGCAGGCTCACAGGTAAACCGGATAGCAGAGCTGGCAGGATCACAGGAAGCAGGCTCACAGGTAAACCGGATAGCAGAGCTGGCAGGATCACAGGAAGCAGGCTCACAGGTAAACCGGATAGCAGAGCTGGCAGGATCACAGGAAAGCAGGCTCACAGGTAAACCAGATAGCAGAGCTGGCAGGATCACAGGAAAGCAGGCTCACAGGTAAACTGGATAGCAGAGCTGGCAGGATCACAGGAAGCAGGCTCACAGGTAAACTGGATAGCAGAGCTGGCAGGATCACAGGAAAGCAGGCTCACAGGTAAACTGGATAGCAGAGCTGGCAGGATCACAGGAAGCAGGCTCACAGGTAAACCGGATAGCAGAGCTGGCAGGATCACAGGAAGCAGGCTCACAGGTAAACCGGATAGCAGAGCTGGCAGGATCACAGGAAGCAGGCTCACAGGTAAACTGGATAGCAGAGCTGGCAGGATCACAGGAAGCAGGCTCACAGGTAAACTGGATAGCAGAGCTGGCAGGATCACAGGAAGCAGGCTCACAGGTAAACTGGATAGCAGAGCTGGCAGGATCACAGGAAGCAGGCTCACAGGTAAACCGGATAGCAGAGCTGGCAGGATCACAGGAAAGCAGGCTCACAGGTAAACCAGATAGCAGAGCTGGCAGGATCACAGGAAAGCAGGCTCACAGGTAAACTGGATAGCAGAGCTGGCAGGAACTGGACAACGGCTTGGAAAGTAAGTTCACAGGTACACTTGGATAGCAGAGCTGACAGGAACTGGACAACGGCTTGGCAAGCAGGTTCACAGGTACACTTGGATAGCAGAGCTGACAGGAACTGGACAATGGCTTGGCAAGCAGGTTCACAGGTACACTTGGATAGCAGAGCTGACAGGAACTGGACAATGGCTTGGCAAGCAGGTTCACAGGTACACTTGGATAGCAGAGCTGACAGGAACTGGACAATGGCTTGGCAAGCAGGTTCACAGGTACACTTGGATAGCAGAGCTGGCAGGAACTGAACACAGGAAACGGAACCACAGACTGGACTGGAACCAACAGGTGAACAGGCTCGTTACAGAGGGTCAGACTGCAGACTGGACAAGGCTAAACAAGGAACCAAAGTTCATCAAGAAGTCAGGTAATGAATCTGAACTAGGGCAGGGTCCAAATGGATCAGGCAGGAGGATGGTCACTGGAAGCCGGGGTCGGGTACAGGCAGAAAGCAGGATAGTCTTTATGGCAAGCCGGGTCAAAGGAACAGGTATAACAGGATCAGGTTTCTTTTACTACACCACAACGCTGTAGAGCAGACAGCAAAGACCGTCTGCTCAAGTCAGGCTTAAATAGGCCGGCTGGTGCTAACTAGGGCGCGCGCCCGTCTCCCTGTGCGCGGTTGTGCATGCGCATGCGCAATGGAATCCGAGGGCCAGGACGGCCCGGGTTTAGATTTCTGGCAGGATCTTCATGACAGCAGGACGGGATAGAAATGCCCGTTCCCCCTGCACTTCAAGCCTCTCTCCCATCCGTCGGAAGCCGAACCGCGTCATAACCAAATGTTTACATCAAGGCTTAGAAGTACATGGCTAAAAGCACCCACGGCAGGCATGTTTAGGGAGACCAGATAGGAAAACATTATACAATGTGCCCATCTGGTTTCTGAGAGAGGGAAGGAGAAAAAACAGGCCAAATTGGAAACAAAAATAATAAATATATAAAAATGGAAGTACTTAGACCCCTTTCACACCAAGGGCGTTTTGCAGGCGCTATAGCGTTAGAAATAGCGCCTGCAATCCGCCCTAAAAACAGCTGCACCATTGTCTGCAGTGTGAAAGCCCGAGGGCTTGCACACTGCAGAGGTGCGCTGGCAGGGGGGCGTCACAAAAAGTCCTGCCAGCAGCTTCTTTGGAGCGGTGAAAGAGCGGTGAACTCACCGCTCCTCCACCGCTCCTCCTTCGCTGCTCCCCATTGAAATCAATTGGGGAAGCGCTGTAAAACCGCCGGCAAAACGCCGCCATTGCTGCGTTTTGCCGGGGTTTTTAACACTTTCTCGGCCGCCAGCGGGGGGTAAAAGCGCCCTGCTAGCGGCCGAAATGCACGGCAAATCCGACGGTAAAACGCTGCTAAAAATAGCGTTTTACCGCCGACGCTATGGGCGGTGTGGTGTGAAAGGGGTCTTAAGATATCCAAAAATAGAAATAAAAGTAACATTAGGATATTAGTGAAATTTACAGCTTAATCAAAAACTGTCTATGGAATAGACGTAATGCCGCCATCTAATGGTTGAAAACAGGTAATACAGAAAATCTAAATATATAAGAACAACATAGAAAAAATAAATAAAAATAATACTAGAAGAGGAAGAATAATCTGGGGATTCAACTGTTATTGATAAAGGCATTAACATCCCATACTATGTTTAAGCCAAATGGTCTATCAGATTTTAAACAGAAAATCCACCAGGTCTCCATCTTTAAGATCTCCCTCCTAATATGGCTGTCTCTCCAATGAGGATCAAACCTATCTATAGCGATAAACGATGTGCCTTTTAAGCTCTTATCATGGCACAAAGCATAGTGTTTTGATAAACTATGATTCAAAAAGCATTTACGAATATTCGCCAGGTGCTCCTTGAGTCTAGTTTCTAGCTTGGGAATAGTGTGACCCCAATAGTGTAGGCCGCAAGGGCAAGTGATCATATAAACCACATTCTTGGTTGAACAAGTGATGAAAGATCCCACATCATATGTTCGACCAGTAACATTAGAACTGAAATAGAGGTACTTTCTCTCCCTAAGGCAATTATTTTGACAAACCTCCCACTTTCTGCATCGATAGTAGCCCTTAAAATCCCCCAAAAAACTGGGTCTAATTACGTTTGGGGCTATCTGGAGTCTCAGAGGGGGTGCACCTCTGTAAGTGACACTAGATAGTTCCGGAAGCAAGGGACCAAGTGTTCTATAATTTTTTAGAACGCTCCAGTGTTTTCTAAAAATCTTTTTAATCAAGAGGTGTTGATTCGAGTAAGTGGTGTAAAACAAAAAACGAGAAGAAAATTCTCCCCCTTCATCTCTTATTTTAGGCTTCAATAAATCATCTCTTTCTCTCGAGGCAACATCGGTTATGATCCGATCAAGATCATAAACTGCATATCCTTTCTGTAGAAGCGAGTTTTCAAGAACTCCGCCTCCCTCAGATAGTCTTCCTGTAAGGAGCGATTCCCTCTCAGTCTGAGGAATTGGCTCATAGGGACAGATCTGAACCAAGACTCACAATGGCAACTGTCCGTCCCTATGTAACCATTCCTATCCGTGCCTTTAAAGTATGCATATGTAATAAGCCTGTCGTTCTCTACTCTGATTTCTAGATCTAAAAAGTATATAATGGAAGTACTGGCCTCGTGTTGGAGAACAATGCCTCGATCATTGGTGTTAAGCTCACCAATGAAGAGTTTCCGTTGATTCGTAACGATTCGTAATTTCGTAAGTCGTCGGTGTTCGTATTCGGACTCGTTCGTATTTTCGTAAGAGTTATTTTTTCATTGATTCGTATTTCCGTTAGTCTAATTTTCGTTTAATCGAAATTCGTATTTTCGTATGTTCGTTATATTCTGTATTCGGACGCATTCGTATTTTCGTAGATTTAGTTACATTCGTACTTTCGTAAGATTGATTTATTCGTACTTTCGTAACATTGTTTTCGTAGATTGGTAATCGGAGCGTAATTCATAATTTTATGTAATGTGTATGCTATTACATGTTTAAGAAACAAAGAATTTCTCTCTCACAAGTCAGAACTTAACTCAAAAATCCACCAAAACACAGAGCCTCCGACCCAACCACGTTTATCAACTAACAAAAAAAAAGTAACGAATTTACAAATCCATTCGAAGCACGTTAAGCAGCGCCATTGTAAGAGACACGGAAAATTACGAATCAACAAACAAAAAAAAAAAGTTACGAATGTACGAATTTTTTAGTTCATTTTTATTTTCGTTATTTTTGAATCTTTGTTCGGTATGTTCGTTGTTTCTGTTTTCGTTTTTCGGATTTTCATTCTTTCGTGGTTTCGTTGTTTCTAATTGAATTATTTCGTATTTTCGTTGTTTTTTCATATTCGTTCGTTTCGATAGTTCGTTATTCGTTAGAATTTTTAGTAAACCATTCGTACGATAACGAATGAACGAATATAGCGAATTTGAACGGAAAACGAATTTGTAACTAAACTAATTGCACATGTCTACTATGTACCTCCCAACCCTAGAAGTAACGGAATCAATTCAACGACCAGGTGGGTTTAGGGGGTTCTTATGAACTTTTGGGAGATAGTAGATCACCGGAATAAGTTGAATGCATTTTTCAAAAGGGGTTTGGATTCCCTTATGCAGAGGAATGACATTACTGTCCGCCCTTCTGACAAGGGGGGCGGTATTGTCATTCTTGACAGTGCTGTCTATGTGGAAGAAATGAATAGAATTTTGTTTGATTGTCTTTCGGGCTACACTATTGGGGGTCGCACTATTTGCAAGCTAGAAACTAGACTCAAAGGAGCACCTTGCGAATATTTGTAAATGCTTTTTGAATCATAGTTTATCAAAACACTATGCTTTGTGCCATGATAAGAGCTTAAAATGCATATAGTTTATGGCTATACAGGGTTCCCCGAGTTCCGAACATCCGACTTGCAAACGACTCCTACTTACGAACAGCGGTGGGCACATCGGAAAACAGCGGAAAACAGCGGAAAACACCAGAAAACGCAGTTTGCGCATGCAGACGTCATGCACGTACTTGTCAGAACATCAGAAAACATCGGAAAACGACGTTTGCGCATGCGTGCCTACTTGACAGAACAGCGGAAAACATTGGAAAACATTGTCTCTGCCGTTTTGCGCATGCGCGTCCGACTTACAAATAAATCCAGCTTAAGAATAAACCGGCAGTCCCGAACCCGTTCGCAACTCGGGGACCCCCTGTAGATAGGTTTGATCCTCATTGGAGAGGCAGCCATATTAGGAGGGAGATCTCAAAGATGGAGACCTGGTGGATTTTCTGTTTAAAATCTTATACACCATTTGGCTTAAACATAGTATGGGATGTTAATGCCTTTATTAATAATGCCCCGTACACACACGGTCGGAAATTCCGACGGAAAATTTCCGATCGGACCATGTTGTTGGAAAATCCGACCGTGTGTGGGCTCCGTCGGAGTTTCCGACGGAAAAAATTTGAGATCCTGCTCTCAAATTTTCCGACAACAAAATCAGATCGGACTTATTCCGATCGTGTTTAGAGAATTCCGACGGACAAAGTGCCACGCATGCTCAGATCAAATTAGGAGACCCAACCTATTGGCTAATAGCCTCTACATAGTTCCGTCGTACTCAACGAACGTCACCACGTTCAGAATGATCAGATTTTCCGACAACTTTGTCCGACCGTGTGTATGCAACACCAGTGTCGGACAAAATCCGTCGGAAAAAATCCGACGGATTTTGTGGTCGGAATTTCCGACCGTGTGTACGGGGCATTACAGTTGAATCCCCAGATTGTTCTTACTCTTCTAGTATTCTTTAGTTAGGTTTTTTTGTGTTGTTCTTATATATTTTGATTTTCCGTATTACCTGTTTTCAACCACTAGATGGCGGCATTACGTTTATTCCATAGCCAGTTTTTGATTAAGCTGTAAAATTTCACTAATATCCTAATGTTACTTTTATTTCCATTTTTGGATAACTTAAGTACTTCCATTTTTATATATTTATTATTTTTGTTTTCAATTTGGCCTGTTTTTTTCTCCTTCCCTCTCTCAGAAACCAGTTAGGCACATTGTATAATGTTTTCCTATCTGGTCTCCCTAAACATGGTCGCCGTGGGTGTGTTAAGCCATGTACTTCTAAGCCTTGATGTAAACATCCAGTTATGCACCTCTCTAAGTGACACTAGATAGTTCCGGGAGCAAGGGACCTAGTATTCTATCATTTTTTAGAACGCTCCAGTGTTTTCTAAAAATCTTTTTAATCGAGAGGTGTTGATTCGAGTAAGTGGTGTAAAACGAAAAACGAGAAGAAAATTCTCCCCCTTCATCTCCTATTTTAGGCTTCAATAAATCATCTCTTTCTCTCGAGGCGACATCGGTTATGATCCGATCAAGATCATTAACTGCATATCCTTTCTGTAGAAGAAAGAACTCCGCCTCCCTCAGATAGTCTTCCTGTAAGGAGCGATTCCCTCTCAGTCTGAGGAATTGGCTCATAGGGACAGTTCTGAACCAAGACTCACAATGGCAACTGTCCGTCCCTATGTAACCATTCCTATCCGTGCCTTTAAAGTATGCATATGTAATAAGCCTGACGTTCTCTACTCTGATTTCTAGATCTATATATATCTATATAATGAAAGTACTGGCCTCGTGTTGGAGAACAATGCCTCGATCATTGGTGTTAAGCTCACCAATGAAGAGTTTCCGTTGATTCATAACGATTTGTAATTTCGTAAGTCGTCAGTGTTCGTATTCGGACTCGTTCGTATTTTCGTAAGAGTTATTTTTTCGTTGATTCGTTTTTCCGTTAGTCTAATTTTCGTTTATTCAAAATTCGTATTTTCGTATCTTCATTATATTCTGTATTCGGACGCATTCGTATTTTCGTAGATTTAGTTACATTCGTACTTTCGTAAGATTGATTTATTCGTACTTTCGTAACATTGTTTTCGTAGATTCGTAATCGGAGCATAATTCATAATTTTATGTAATGTGTATGCTATTTACATGTTTAAGAAACAAAGAATTTCTCTCTCTCACAAGTCAGAACTTAACTCAAAAATCCACCAAAACACACAGAGCCTCCGACCCAACCACGTTTATCAACTAACAAAAAAAAAGTAACGAATTTACAAATCCATTCGAAGCACGTTAAGCAGCGCCATTGTAAGAGACACAGAAAATTACGAATCAACAAACAAAAAAAAAAGTTACGAATGTACGAATTTTTTAGTTCATTTTGATTTTCGTTATTTTTGAATCTTTGTTCGGTATTTTCGTTGTTTCTGTTTTCGTTTTTCGGATTTTCATTCTTTCGTAGTTTCGTTGTTTCTAATTTAATTATTTCGTATTTTCGTTGTTTTTCATATTCGTTCGTTTCGATAGTTCGTTATTCGTTAGAATTTTTAGTAAACCATTTGTTCATTCGTACGATAACGAATGAACGAATATAAAGAATTTGAAAGGAAAACGAATTTGTAACTAAACGAATTGCACCTGTCTACTATGTACCTCCCAACCCTAGAAGTAACGGAATCAATTCAACGACCAGGTGGGTTTAGGGGGTTCTTATGAACTTTTGGGAGATAGTAGATCACCGGAATAAGTTGAATGCATTTTTCAAAAGGGGTTTGGATTCCCTTATGCAGAGGAATGACATTACTGTCCGCCCTTCTGACAAGGGGGGCGGTATTGTCATTCTTGACAGTGCTGTCTATGTGGAAGAAATAAATAGAATTTTGTCTGATTGTCTTTAGGGCTACACTATGTGGGTCGCCCTATTTGCAAGCTAGAAACTAGACTCAAAGGAGCACCTTGCGAATATTTGTAAATGCTTTTTGAATCATAGTTTATCAAAACGCTATGCTTTGTGCCATGATAAGAGCTTAAAATGCACATAGTTTATGGCTATACAGGGGGTCCCCGATTTCCGAACATACGACTTGCAAATGACTCCTACTTACGAACAGCGGTGGGCACATCGGAAAACAGAGGAAAACACCAGAAAACGCAGTTTGCGCATGCAGACGTCATGCATGTACTTGTCAGAACATCGGAAAACATCAGAAAACATCGGAAAACGACGTTTGCGCATGCGTGCCTACTTGACAGAACAGCGGAAAACATTGAAAAACATTGTCTCTGCCGTTCTGCGCATGCGCTTCCGACTTACAAACAAATCCGGCTTAAGAACAAACCGGCAGTCCCTAACCCGTTCGCAACTCGGGGACCCCCTGTAGATAGGTTTGATCCTCATTGGAGAGGCAGCCATATTAGGAGGGAGATCTCAAAGATGGAGACCTGGTGGATTTTCTGTTTAAAATCTTATAGACCATTTGGCTTAAACATAGTATGGGATGTTAATGCCTTTATTAATAATGCCCCGTACACACACGGTCGGAAATTCCGATGGAAAATTCCCGATCGGACCATGTTGTCGGAAAATCCGACCGTGTACGGAAACAATTTGAGATCCTGCTCTCAAATTTTCCGACAACAAAATCCGATCGGACTTTTTCCGATCGTGTGTAGAGAATTCCGACGGACAAAGTGCCACGCATGCTCAGATCAAATTAGGTGACCCAACCTATTGGATAATAGCCTCTACGTAGTTCCGTCGTACGCAACGAACGTCACCACGTTCAGAATGATCAGATTTTCCGACAACTTTGTCCGACCGCAAAACCAGTATGCAACACCAGTGTCGGACAAAATCCGTCGGAAAAAATCAGACAAATTTTATGGTCAGAATTTCCGACCGTGTGTACGGGGCATTACAGTTGAATCCCCAGATTATTCTTACTCTTCTAGTATTCTTTAGTTAGGTTTTTTTCTATGTTGTTCTTATATATTTTGATTTTCTGTATTACCTGTTTTCAACCACTAGATGGCGGCATTACGTTTATTCCATAGCCAGTTTTTGATTAAGCTGTAAATTTCACTAATATCCTAATGTTACTTTTATTTCCATTTTTGGATAACTTAAGTACTTCCATTTTTATATATTTATTATTTTTGTTTTCAATTTGGCCCGTTTTTTTCTCCTTCCCTCTCTCAGAAACCAGTTAGGCACATTGTATAATGTTTTCCTATCTGGGCTCCCTAAACATGCCTGCCGTGGGTGCTATTCATGACAGACTGTAGCTTCTGACATGCCTGTTTTTATTTGACAAAATGTGAGTACCCTGGCTGTTTTTTAAATAAATTGATCTTGGTTTTAACCACTTGCCGACCGCCCCATGTACATATACGTCGGCAGAATGGCACGTACAGGCAGAACCACGTACCTGTACGTGCATTCTTCCGGCGGGTGGGGTGTCCGATCGGAACCCCCTCCGCCGGCGGGGACGGTCGGCATCGCTTCAGGAGCGATCCGGGACGAGGGGACGGCCAGTGGTTTCTGGCCACCCCCTCGCGATCGCTCCTGGCGAATGAAAAGCTTCCCCTTCCTGTCTATTGTATAGACAGGAAGGCGGAAGTGATGTCACGCTCGGTGCGCCGGTCTATGTGACCGGAACGCCGAGGAGAGAACATGTACAGGTTAGTGCACAAACAGTACACTGACACCAGTACACATAGGCACACAATTCCCCCCCCTGTCACCCCCAGATCACCCCCCCCAGATCACCCCCTCCCCCCCCAGTCACAGTGTCACTAATTGCAGTGATCATTTATTTACTGATCACTGCATTTAGTGTCAGTGTGACTGTAATAACTGTCAGGGCAGTTAGTTTTAGGTCATAGGTAGCCCCCTACCCCCCCCTAATAAAGGTTTAACCCCCTGATTGCCCCTAGTTAACCCCTTTACCCCCTTTTGCCAGTGTCACTAAGCGATCGTTTTTCTGATCGCTGCATTAGTGTCGCTAGGTAACCATTTTTTTTTTATTTTAACCGCCATGTTTATATAGGTTCATAAATAGGTTTATAGGTCAGGTACCCCCATATTACAACCTAAATAAAGGTTTTAACCCCCTGATTGCCCCTAGAGTTAACCCTTTCACCAGTGATCACCGTATAAATGTCACTGGTGACGCTGGTTAGCCAGTTAGTTATTTCGTTATTTAGGTTCCCCGTCAGGTTTTTATATAGCGTCAGGTACCCCCATATATTACCTAATAAAGGTTTAACCCCTGATTGCCCCTAGTTAACCCTTTCACCCCCTTTTGCCAGTGTCACTAAGGGATTGTTTTTCTGATCGCTGCATTAGTGTCACTGGTGCCGCTAGGTAGCCAGTTTTTTTTTTTGTATTACTGTTACGGGTGACGCTGGTTAGTTAGCTTGTTTTTTTATACTGTCAGGGCACCTGCCATTTATTACCCAATAACGGTTTAACCCCCTGATCGCCCGGCGGGTGATATCAATTAGGTTTTAGGGTCAAATAAGGTCTGCGTCGCCCCAGGTTAGTGCCAGTACCGCAAACACCCACGCGCAAAGCATACACCTCCCTTAGTGGCACAGTATCTGAACAGATCAATATCTGATCTGATCAGATCTATACTAGCGTCCTAGCAGTTTAGGGTTCCAAAAAAAACGCCCAGATACCTGCTAGCACCTGCGTTTTCCCCCCTCCGCCCAGCCCAGCCCACCCAAGTGCAGTATCGATCGATCACTGTCACTTACAAAACACTAAGCACACATAACTGCAGCGTTCGCAGAGTCAGGCCTGATCCCTGCGATCGCTAACATTTTTTTTTGTGGTAGCGTTTTGATTCAGTCGCTAACAGTCAGGAGCTTTTTTACCTGTGAATCTCAAAAAAATTAAAAAAAAAAAAATAGTTGTCGTTTTATTGTTCTCTCTCTCTCTCTATTCTCTCTCTATTGTTGCTCTTTTTTTACTCCATTCTATTCTGCAATGTTTTATTATGTTTTATCATGCTTGCTTTTCAGGTATGTAATTTTGTTTACTGTGTTTTAGTGTTAAGCATTTTTTTGTTTTCAGGTGCGCCATTCAGTTGCAGCGCGGATTTATTTATCTTGACAGCAACAGCGTTTGCTCCCACGATACATAAAGCCGCGACTCCAACGCTGTAGGAGGTGATTTCACCACCACAGTTAAAAAAAAGAGCATATGTGCCGAAGCATGGGGGCAGCAGGGGGGGGGGAGGAGCGATTGGCTCCTAATGCCACGTACATACGGTCGAAATTCCGACCGTGTGTACACGGCATAACTTTTGCGGGAGGATGCCCCCGTGCATCGGCATATATAAATGGTGCATGTATGCCCATCATTAGAAGTGGGTGGATGAAGGGAGGTATTCTAATGGTGGGCATACCCACCAATCAATCTCTTTTTTTCGTTCAGCCAAGAGGCTGCATGAAAAAAAAAAGATTACAATATATGTCCAGTATGTTGCTGGACTTTGAATGGTTATACCAGAATGATGCCTGCAGGTTTAGGTATCATCTTGGTATCATTCTTTTCAGCCAGTGATCGGCTTTCATGTAAAAGCAATTCTAGCGGATAATTAGCCTCTAGACTGCTTTTACAAGCAGTGGGAGGGAATGTCCCCCGTCCCGGATATAAACCGCGCCATTGGGAAATTGGGAAAGCATTTTATCACACCAATCTTGGTGTGGTCAGATGCTTTGAGGGCAGAGGAAAGATCTAGGGTCTTTCACTGCCTATTGCTATCATAGGGGATATTTACATTCCCTGAGATAACAATAAAAATCATAACAAAGAAAAAAAAATGGAAGGAACATTTTAAAAATAAAAAAAAAAAGCTAAATAAATAAAAAAAAAAACAAAAAAAAAAAAAAAAAGCACCCCTGCCCCCCCTTCTCTTGCGCAAAGGCGTACACAAGCGTTGGTCTGGCGTCATATGTAAACAGCAATTGCACCATGCATGTGAGGTATCACCGCGAAGGTCAGATCGAGTGCAGTAATTTTAGCAGTAGACCTCCTCCGTGAATCTAATGTGGTATCATGTAAAGGCTTTTAAAGGCTTTTAAAAATGTATGTAGTTTGTCGCCACTGCGTGTTTGTGCGCAATTTTAAAGCATGTCGTGTTTGGTATCCATGTACTCGGCCTAAGATCATATTTTTTATTTCATCAAAAATTTGAGCAATATAGTGTGTTTTAGTGCATTAAAATAAAAAAAAGTGTATTTTTTCCACAAAAAATGCGTTTGAAAAATCGCTGCGCAAATACTGTGTGGAAAAAAAAAAATGCAACACCCACCATTTTAATCTGTAGGGCCTTTGCTTTAACAATATATATAGTGTTTGGGGGTTCAACGTAATTTTCTTGCAAAAAAAAAATATGTTTTCATGTAAACAAAAAGTGTCAGAAAGGGCTTTGTCTTCAAGTGGTTAGAAGAGTGGGTGACGTGTGACATAGGCTTCTAAATGTTGTGCATAAAATGCCAGGACAGTTCAAACCCCCCCCCCCCCCAAAATGACCCCATTTTGGAAAGTAGACACCCCAAGCTATTTGCTGAGAGCAATGTTGAGCCCATTAAATATTTTTTTTTTTTGTCCCAAGAGATTGAATAATGAAAAAAAAAAAATATATATATTTTTTTTTACAAAAAGTTGTCACTAAATGATATATTGCTCAAACATGTCATGGGCATATGTGGAAATACACCCCAAAATACATTCTGTTGCTTCTCCTGAGTACGGGATACCACATGTGTGGGACTTTTTGGGAGCCTAGCTGCGTACGGAACCCCAAAAACCAAGCACCGCCTTCAGGCTTTCTAAGGGTGTAATTTTTTTATTTCACTTCTCACTGCCAAATCACAGTTTCGGAGGCCATGGAATGCCCAGATGGCATAAAACCCCCCAAAATGACCCCATTTTGGAAAGTAGACACCCCAAGCTATTTGCTGAGAGGTATTGTGAGTATTTTGCAGATCTCGCTTTTTGTCACAAAGTTTTGAAAATTGAAAAAAAAAAAAAAAAAATTTTTTTTTCTTTACTTTCTTCATTTTCAAAAACAAATGAGAGCTGTAAAATACTCACCATGCCTCTCAACAAATAGCTTGGGGTGTCTACTTTCCAAAATGGGGTCATTTGGGGGGGTTTTGTGCTATTTTGGCATTTTATGGCCTTCGAAACTGTGATAGGTAGTGAGGAGTGAAATCAAAAATTTGCACCCTTAGAAATCCTGAAGGCGGTGCTTGGGTTTCGGGGCCCCGTACGCGGCTAGGCTCCCAAAAAGTCCCACACATGTGGTATCCCCATACTCAGGAGAAGCAGCAAAATGTATTTTGGGGTGCAATTCCACATATAACTATGGCATGTGTGAGAAATATATCATTTAGTGACAACTTTTTGAAAAAAAAAAAAAATCTTTTTTATTTTTGTCTTTATTCAATCACTTGGGACTAAAAAAAAAAAATATTCAATGGGCTCAACATGCCTCTCAGCAAATAGCTTGGGGTGTCTACTTTCCAAAATGGGGTCATTTGGGGGGGTTTTGTACTTCTCTGCCATTTTAGCACCTCAAGAAATGAAATAGGCAGTCATAAATTAAAAGCGGTGTAAATTCCAGAAAATGTACTCTAGTTTGTAGACGCTATAACTTTTGCGCAAACCAATAAATATACGCTTTTTGGCATTTTTTTTACTAAAGACATGTGGCTGAATACATTTTGGCCCAAATGTTTGACTAAAATTGAGTTTATTAGATTTTTCTTATAACAAAAAGTAGAAAATCTCTTTTTTTTCAAAATTTTTGCTCTTTTTCCGTTTATATCGCAAAAAATAAAAAATCACAGAGGCAATCAAATACCATCAAAAGAAAGCTCTATTTGTGGGAAGAAAAGGACGCAAATTTAGTTTGGTTACAAAATTGCATGACCGCGCAATTACCAGTTAAAGTAGTGCAGTGCAAAATTGAAAAAAGACCTCTGGTCCTTAAGCTGACAATTGGTCCGGGGCTGAAGTGGTTAAAACTACCCGCGGCTATAATGAATTGTCGGGTCTCGGCAATACAGATAAAAGTTCATTAAAAAAAACAGCATGGAATTCCCCCAAGGGGAACCCTGAACCAAAATAAAAAAAAAAAAATGTGCATGGTCCCCCCAAATTCCAAAATAAAAAAAATTTATGTGGGGTCCCCCCAAAAATCCATACAAGACCATTATCCGAGCATGCAACCTGGCAGGCTGCAGGAAAAGAGGGGGGGGACGAGAGAGCGCCCTCCCCTCCTGAACTGTACAAGGCCACATGCCCTCAACATTGGGAGGGTGCTTTGGGGTAACCCCCACAAAGCACCTTGTCCCCATGTTGATGGAGAGAAGGGCCTCATCCCCACAACCCTTGCCCGGTGGTTGTGGGGGTCTGCGGGCGGGGGGCTTATCGGAATCTGGAAGCCCCCTTTAACAAGTGGACCCCCAGACCCCCCCCCCCCGTGTGAATTGGTAATCGGTTACAAATGTACCCCTACCATTTCACAAAAATAGTTTCAAAAATGTTTAAAAAAGACAATAGACGTTTTTTGACAAGTCCTTTATTAATGTCTTCTTCTTTTCCCCGCTTCTTCTTCCATCTTCTTCTGGTCTTCCTTCAGTGTTCTTCCCGAGGGCCCCGGGCCACTAGGGGGCCCCTCAGGGTTGCCAGCCTCAGTAAAACCAGGGACAGTATGTAAAAATCTTCTGTTTCTGAAATGTCCCCCGACATCCTTTTGGTCTAAAAATCCCTATATCTTTCTTCCGTTGTCTGTGTATACTGTGTGTACATGTATGTGTATACTGTATTGTATACTGTGTGGCCCCATAATCTCTGATTGCCTGGGGACCCCATAATCTCCTATTGCCGGGGGCCCCTTCTTCTTCTTTTTCTTTCTCTGCTTCATCCTCTGATCCGCCTCAATGGGTGTTTCCCACGGTGTGACGCTTCTGTTCAGGTGACAGCTCTTATAAAATGGAGGACGGGGCCACGCGGTGTTCCAGCCCCCCTCTGACACATAGGGAATTCCCTATGGCTTTCCCCGTGGTGTCAGAGGGGGGCGGGGTCACCGGTTTACGTAAATGTAATTTTGCTGTCAGACTGTTCTAAACATGGGAAACACGCGCCACTTTACAGGCATACTATAGACACCCCCAGGTACGAAATTTAAAGGAATATTACACTTTTATTGTTTGACTTTAAGGATTATTAAAATCGCTGCTCCCGATTACCAGGACTACATAGCAACAGGCCTTTTCTGGTAAGTATAAAAAAATGTTTTCCTCCAAATGATTTTTTCTAGGTTAAAAGGAGTCTTTTAACCACTTACGGACCGCCCGCCGCAGTTTTACATCGGCTGTTTGAAGGAGGATATCGTTGTTATGGAAGCAGCTAGCTGCCACAACCCTGATATCCTCTTCTTCAGCGGGCGGTCCGCTACAAGATAAAAAAGTGGTCTCTGCGGCGGATTCGTTTCAAGATCACTTTTATTGGCGGCTGGAGAGGGACCCCCCCTCCCGCCATGCTCCGGTACCCTGCGCCGCTTACCTGAGCCGTCGGCAGCAGTGGAGACGATCACGTCCTGTCTCCTGTTAGGTATGAAGACGAGTGAGGGGAAGATGGCCCCCACCCATCTCAACAACTATGCAGAGCGGAAGAGATGTCAACATGTCACTTCCACCCATAGCTCTTACTTAACCGCTTTCCGACCGGCACACGACGATGTACGTTGACAGAATGGCATGGACAGGCATAATGGCGTACAGGTACATCCCCTTTAAGATGCTGCCATGCCATCGGCGCACCACGATGTACGTCGACAGAATGGTACGGACAGGCATAAGGGCGTACAGGTACGTCCCCTTTAAGATGCTGCCGTGCCATCAGTCGGGACCCCCGTGAGGCCGGTTGTGGGTCCCGCGGACTCGATCGCCGCAGGGACACCCGCGATCGTCTCACGGGAAGGCTGAACGGGGAGATGCGGAAATAAACAGCATCTCCCCGTTCTGTCTAGCAACTAGTGACGCCGATCTCTGCTCCCTGTGATTGAAGCAGAGATCAGCATTTACTAGCTGACAGCCACGCCCCCCACAGTTAGAAACACGCCTCTAGGAACATGTAACCCCTACACTGCCACCTAGTGGTTAACCCCTTCACTGCCGGTGTCATTTACACAGGAAACAATGCATTTAAATAGCACTGATTGCTGTATAAATGACAATGGTCCCAAAAATGTGTCAAAAATGTCCGATGTGTCCGCCATAATGTCGCAGTCACAATAAAAATCGCTGATCGCTGCCATTACTAGTAAAAAAAAAAAATATTAATAAAAATGCTATAAAACTATCCTCTATTTTCTAAACGCTAAAACTTCTGCGCAAACCAATCAATAATCGCTTATTGCAATTTTTTTTGCCAAAAATATGTAGAAGAATACGTATCGGCCTAAACTGAGGGGAAAAAAAATTTTTTTTATATATTTTTTGGGGATATTTATTATAGCAAAAAGTAAAAAATAATGCGTTCTTTTCAAAATTGTCGCTCTTTTTTTGTTTATAGCGCAAAAAATAAAAACCGCAGGGGCGATCAAATACCACCAAAAGAAAGCTCTATTTGTGGAAAAAAAAGGACGTCAATTTTGTTTGGGAGCCACGTCGCACGACCGCGCAATTGTCAGTTAAAGCGACGCAGTGCCGAATTGCAAAAAGTGTTCTGGTCTTAAGCCAGCAAAATGGTCCGGGGCTGAAAGTGGTTAAAGGGCCATTTTTTTTTTTTTTTTTTTTTTAAATTATTTTTATTTATTTTTTTATTGCATTTTACTGTAAATATGAGATGTGGGGTATTTTTGCTCCCAGATCTCACATTAAAGAGGTCCTGTCATGCTTTTTTTCTATTACAAGGGATGTTTACATTCCTTGTAATAGGAATAAAAGTGACCCAATTTTACCCAATTTTGTAAAAATAAAAGGTAAAATAAATAAGAAAACATATATTTTTTTTTTTAAATGCACCATGTCCTGACAAATTCGTGTCTATAAACGAACGCATATGTAGGTCGCGCCCGCATATGAAAACAGTGTTAAAACCATACATGTGAGGTATCGCCGCGATCGGTAGAGCGAGAGCAATAATTCTAGCCCTAGACCTCCTCTGTAACTCAAAATATGCAACCTGTAGAATTTTTTACGGGGTCCAGCGATGCGAGGGATTAAAGCCCCGCTCGTCCCCCCCCCTCCATTCGCCAGCGCCGACATTGTAACTGTGGGCGCCCGGCTGTGGCTTCACAGCCGGGCACCCACTGCGCATGTGCAAGCGGCGCCGCGTGCCGTGAGTGGCCGCGCAATCATCTGGGACCTGTCACGTGTCCCAGATGATTGACAAGAGGGAGGGGGCAGAGCTGAGCCCTTCCTGTGCCGAGGGGAAGTGATGTCACCAGCCCAGGCACTGAAGGAGGCAGACTAATGCCGCGTACACACGAAGGGACAATCCCGCGGGATTATCCTCTGGACTGAAGTCCAGCGGATAATCCCCTCGTGTGTGGGCGCCGGCGGACTTTTTGGCGCCAAAGTCCGGCGGACCAAAGTTTTAAGTTTTGTTTTAAAATTATCCGCTGGACTTGGCAGTCCAGCGGACAATCCCGCCGTTAGTGGGCAAGTCCGCGGGACTTTTGAAATGAACGGACTTGCCGCTCATCGGCAAGTCCGTTCATTTAGCACGTGACTTCAGGTTACGTAGCTAGCGTAGGCAGTTACTGCCGCCGCGCTAGCTCCGTGACCTGGCATGGATTTAAAGGGAATCCCCACGCCGAAAAAACGGCGTGGGGGTTCCCCCCAAATCCATGTCAGACCCTCATCCGAGCACGCAGCCTGGCAGGCCAGGAAAGGGGTGGGGACGAACGAGCGCCCCCCCCCCCCTCCTGAGCCGTACCAGGCCGCGTGCCCTCAACATGGGGGGTGCCCTGGGGAAAGGGGGGCCGTGCGGCCCCCCCACCCCAAAGCACCTTGTCCCCATGTTGATGAGGACAAGGGCCTCTTCCCGACAACCCTGGCCGTTGGTTGTCGGGGTCTGCGGGCGGGGGCTTATCGGAATCTGGGAGCCCCCTTTAATAAGGGGCCCCCCAGATACCGGCCCCCCACCCTATGTGAATGAGTATGGGGTACGATGTACCCCTACCCATTCACCTAAGGTGTAAAATGTAAAGTAAAAAAAAACACCCACACTTTTGAAAAAATAGTTTATTGCACTGCTCCGGGGGTCTTCTTCCGTCTTGGGGGTCTTCTCGCCGGACTCCCCCGCCATTTACCAAGCTCTTTTACCGAGCGGGGGAAGTCCGGCTACCTTCTTCGTCGTCGCCGCCGTCTGGGGGTCTCGATCCGCCTTCGGGGGTCTTCTTCCGTCTTGGGGGTCTTCTCGCCGGACTCCCCCGCCATTTACCAAGCTCTTTTACCGAGCGGGGGAAGTCCGGCTACCTTCTTCGTCGTCGTCGCCGTCGTCTGGGGTTCTCGATCCGCCTTCGGGGGTCTTCCGGGGGTCTCTTCTGTTCTTGCGGCAGTCGTCGTCTTCCGCGCCGCCGGCGCCTTGTCCTTCTTCTTGTCCTTCTTCTTGTTCTTCTTCTTCCGATGTTGACCCGACGCTGTCTCTGCCCGGAATGCCTGTGCCGCTCTGCGCTGAGACTTATATAGGGACATGGGGGACAGGGTCACATGCACATGTCACATGGTGACCCCGCCCCCTTGTGTTGTCACAGTCCCGGAGGATGCTGGGACTGTGACATCGCAAGGGGGCGGGGTCACCATGTGACATGAACATGTGACCCTGTCCCCCATGTCCCTATATAAGTCTCAGCGCAGAGCGGCACAGGCATTCCGGGCAGAGACAGCGACGGGTCAACATCGGAAGAAGAAGAACAAGAAGAAGGACAAGAAGAAGGAGAAGGCGCCGGCGGCGCGGAAGACGACGACCGCCGCAAGAACAGAAGAGACCCCCGGAAGACCCCCGAAGGCGGATCGAGACCCCCGAAGACGACGAAGAAGGTAGCCGGACTTCCCCGCTCGGTAAAAGAGCTTGTAAATGGCGGGGGAGTCCGGCGAGAAGACCCCCAAGACGGAAGAAGACCCCCGAAGGCGGATCGAGACCCCCAGACGGCGGCGACTACGACGAAGAAGGTAGCCGGACTTCCGCTCGGTAAAAGAGCAGAAGATGGCGGAGGAGTCCGGCGAGAAGACCCCCAAGACGGAAGAAGACCCCCGGAGCAGTGCAATAAAATATTTTTTCAAAAGTGTGTGTGTTTTTGTACTTTACATTTTACACCTTAGGTGAATGGGTAGGGGTACATCGTACCCCATACTCATTCACATAGGGTGGGGGGCCGGGATCTGGGGGCCCCCTTATTAAAGGGGGCTCCCAGATTCCGATAAGCCCCCGCCCGCAGACCCCGACAACCAACGGCCAGGGTTGTCGGGAAGAGGCCCTTGTCCTCATCAACATGGGGACAAGGTGCTTTGGGGTGGGGGGGCCGCACGGCCCCCCTTTCCCCAGGGCACCCCCCATGTTGAGGGCACGCGGCCTGGTACGGCTCAGGAGGGGGGGGGGCGCTCGTTCGTCCCCACCCCTTTCCTGGCCTGCCAGGCTGCGTGCTCGGATGAGGGTCTGACTTGGATTTGGGGGGAACCCCCACGCCGTTTTTTCGGCGTGGGGATTCCCTTTAAATCCATGCCAGCTTGCGGAGCTAGCGCGGCGGCATTTACTGCCTACGCTAGCTACGTAACCTGAAGTTACGTTCGAAATGAACGGACTGCTCCGTGTGTGGGCAAGTCCGTTCATTTTCAAAAGTCCCGCGGACTTTTGGCCGGCGGATTATCCGCTGGAGAAGTCCGTGCGTGTGTGGGCAAGTCCACACCCTCGGAAAGTCCAGCGGACCTAGCTGGAAAGTCCCGCGGGATTGTCCGCTGGACTGAGGTCCGCCGGCAAATGTCCGCACGTGTGTACGCGGCATTTATAGTCCACATTGGAGAGGTTTGGCTGCTATTGCAATTCGTTTGCTGTGTTTTAAATGTTTTATATTGTTATGTATTAAATTAATTGTTAATAAAATATTACTGTTTATTTTTCTATGATTGGTGCCTGGAAAGTCAATTTTTTTCAATGAATACTAATATTTAGGACGTGGCACTGCGCTACTTTAGGCTCCCACAGTTCCATCCTGTGTTGGTGCCTTTTGCAACTCTTTGATACATCATGGATCTGCAGCAACTGTGTGATGTCATCATGACACTATGGAGCAAAATTTCCGAGGAACGTTTCCATCACCTTGTTGTATCTAGACATGTGCACAACAGAAAAATTTGTTTATTTTCGTTTCGTTTCTTTCGTTTCCGTTGATTCGTAACGATTCCTAAATTCGTAAGAGTTATTTTTTCGTTGATTCGTTTTTCTGTTAGTTTAATTATCGTTTATTCGAAATTCGGACGCATTCGTATTTTCATAGATTTAGTTACATTCGTACTTTCGTTAGATTGATTTATTGGTACTTTCGTAACATTGTTTTCGTAGATTCGTAATCGGAGCATAATTCATAATTTTATGTAATGTGTATGCTATTATTACATTGTAAGAGACACGGAAAATTACGAATCGGAAAAAAAAGTTACGAATGTACGAATTTTTTCGTTCAATCCATTCGAAGCACGTTAAGCAGCGCCATTGTAAGAGACACGGAAAATTACGAATCGAAAAAAAAAAGTTACGAATGTACGAATTTTTTCGTTCAATCCATTCGATGCACGTTAAGCAGCGCCATTGTAAGAGACACGGAAAATTACGAATCGAAAAAAAAAAAAAAGTTACGAAGGTACGAATTTTTTCGTTCAATCCATTCGAGGCACGTTAAGCAGCGCCATTGTAAGAGACACGGAAAATTACGAATCGAAAAAAAAAAGTTACGAATGTACGAATTTTTTCGTTAAATACATTCGAAGCACGTTAAGCAGCGCCATTGTAAGAGACACGGAAAATTACGAATCGAAAAAAAAAAGTTACGAATGTACGAATTTTTTCGTTCAATCCATTCGAGGCACGTTAAGCAGCGCCATTGTAAGGGACACGGAAAATTACCAATTCAACAAAAAAAAAAAAAGTTACGAATGTACGAATTTTTTTGTTCATTTTGATTTTCGTTGTTCCTGTTTTCGTTTTTCGGATTTTCTTCTTTCGTAGTTTCGATGTTTCTAATTTGGTTATTTCGGATTTTCGTTGATTTCCGTATTCGTTCGATACGAACGATTCGTTATTCGTAAAAAAAATTTAGCGAATCGTTCGTTCATTCGTACAATAACGAATGAACGAATATACCGGAAAAAAAAAGAAAAATTGCACATGTCTAGTTGTATCTATGCCACCAAGAATGAAGGAAAAGGGGGGTCCAACCCGCTACTAGCATGGAGGACCTAATAATGGCCAGGGAGTGTATAGCAACAGTTCTCTCCCTATTCTATGTTTTGTTTGGCAAGTATGTCACATGACCTAATACTGGAAACATAAAAAGGTAACAACAATTAAACAAAAGCCACCACCACTGATGAAGCCAGGAGAAACTGGTTCAACTGGTCAGATCACTTTCCAAGTAGCAGGCCATGTGTTTAGGATAATCATTGTTTGACAATTAGCTTATCATGTGAGAAATGTATGAGAGTCTCCATTGTAGAGACACGTGTATTCTAATGAAGTAGTCCCCAACCTTTTTGGCACCTGGGACCGGCTGCGTGTAAGAAAATTGTGCCAAGGCCCGGTTGGGGTGGGGGGGGGGGGGGGGGGACGGCGGGGGTGTCTGGCCTGTGGGGGGTAAGCGATTTTTCGTGGGCAGTTTGTCAGTGCATTATTTCTATTATTACCCGCTTCCCGACCGCCTCCTGTACATATACGTCAACAGAATGGCACGGGCAGGCAAAAGCACGTATATATACGTCCCCTTTAATTTGCCTGCCCGGGGGGCGCGTGCGCGACCCGGT
>CM053026.1:13263245-13301514 GCA_028564925.1 Lithobates sylvaticus | reverse complement strand
AAAAAACAAAACAAAATATCATTGACAATAATAAGATTGGTAATAAAATTGATAATAAAAAAGTGGCAATATATATGTGGAAAAAACAGTGACTAGTCCCACATATATATCGTAAAATAAAAAATAAGTCTGTGAATATTAATAAGATGATTATTCAGTGGGAGTGAATAAAAGTCAGATAGCACCCTGTGATGTGATCCACCACCGCATAGAATACACACTCACCGGAAGGCAAGCCTATACAAGCTTGTAAATGATTTGATATCCAGTCAGCAATGCAGCCACAGCTCGGCCTCGCAGTGATGAACCGAAGGCAGGCAGGACAACTCGGTCCAATAAACATACGGAGCGATCGACCAGTAGGACCCAAAAAGATGAAGACAGGGCTCTCCACAGTGTAAATCACTATGGCCAAATTTAATAAAAGAAAAAAATTGCACTTACATCAATGGTAGATAAATAACGTAGTAAAGTAAAAACAGTAGCCGGCCGGCTTGCAAACACCCGTTCAGACTCAGGAGTACTCATCGATGACGTCAGCGTGTCAACCACCCTGTGCAGAGAGCAAAGCGGTGGGAGGGGCCCAGCAGGCTCCACCCACTACAGGCTGTCTGCAGAAAACTGCAGGAGGGGGTGGAGACTGGACCTGTTCCCCGCACAAGAAGAGCAGAGCTGTGGGAGGGGCCTAGAAAGCTACCCCCACTACAGGATGCCAGCAGAAAACTGCAGGAGGGAATGGAGACTAGACCAGTCCCCCCGCACAAGGAGAGCAGAGCTGTGGGAGGGGCTCAGCAGGCTCCACCCACTAGAGGCTGTCTGCAACAAACTGCAGGAGAGGGCGGAGACTAGACCTGTCCCCCTGCACAAGAAGCGCAGAGCTGTGGGAGGGGCCTAGAAAGCTACACCCACTACAGGATGCCTGCAGAAAACTGCAGGAGGGGGCAGAGACTAGACCAGTCACCGTGCACAAGGAGAGCAGAGCTGTGGGAGGGGCCCGACAGACTCCACCCCACAGGCTGTCTGCAGAGAACTCCAGGAGGACCGGAGACTAGACCAGTCACCCTACACAAGGAGAGCAGAGCTGTGGGAGGGGCCTAGAAAGCTACACCCACTACAGGATGCCTGCAGAAAACTGCAGGAGGGGGCAGAGACTAGACCAGTCACCGTGCACAAGGAGAGCAGAGCTGTGGGAGGGGCCCGACAGACTCCACCCCACAGGCTGTCTGCAGAGAACTCCAGGAGGACCGGAGACTAGACCAGTCACCCTACACAAGGAGAGCAGAGCTGTGGGAGGGGCCGACAGACTCCACCCCTACAGGCTGTCTGCAGAAAACTCCAGGAGGGGCCGGAGACTAGACCAGTCACCCTACACAAGGAAAGCAGAGCTGTGGGAGGGGGACTAGAAAATTACACCCACTATAGGTCTTCTGCAGAAAACTGCAGGAGGGGGCGGTGACAAGATCAGTCCCCCTGCACAAGGAGAGCAGAGCTGTGGGAGGGGCCGACAGACTCCACCCCCTACAGGCTGTCTGCAGAAAACTCCAGGAGGGGCCGGAGACTAGACCAGTCACCCTACACAAGGAAAGCAGAGCTGTGGGAGAGGGACTAGAAAATTACACCCACTATAGGTCTTCTGCAGAAAACTGCAGGAGGGGGCGGTGACAAGATCAGTCCCCCTGCACAAGAAGCACAGAGCTGTGGGAGGGGCCTAGAAAATTACACCCACTACAGGCTGCCTGCAGAAAACGACAGGTGGGGCGGAGACAAGACCAGTCCCCCCGCACAAGGAGAGCAGAGCTGTGGGAGGGGCCAAACAGACTCCACCCCTACAGGCTGTCTGCAGAAAACTGCAGGAGGGGCCAGAGACTAGAACAGTCACCCTACACAAGGAAAGCAGAGCTGTGGGAGGGGCCTAAAAAACTACACCACTCTAGGCCTTCTACAGAAAACTACAGGAGGGGGCGGAGACAAGTCCAGTCCCCCTGAACAAAGAGCGCAATGCTGTGGGAGGGGCATAGAAAGCTTCACCCACTACAGGCTGCCTGCAGAAAACTGCAGGGGGGTGGAGACTAGAGCAGTCACCCTGCACAAGGAGTGCAGGGCTGTGGGAGGGGCCTAGAAAACTACACCCACTACAGGCTGTCTGCAGAAAACTACAGGTGGGGGATGCAGACAAGACCAGTCCCCCTACACAAAGAGCGCAGAGCTGTGGGAGGGGCCTAGAAAACTACACCCACTACAGTCTGCCTGCAGAAAACTGCAGGGGGGGTAGAGACTAGAGCAGTCACCCTGCACAAGGAGAGCAGAGCTGTGGGAGGGGCCTAGAAAACTACACCTACTACAGTCTGCCTGCAGAAAACTGCAGGGGGGGTAGAGACTAGAGCAGTCACCCTGCACAAGGAGAGCAGAGCTGTGGGAGGGGCCTAGAAAACCACACCCACTACAGGCTGCCTGCAGAAAACTACAGGAGGGGCGGAGACAAGACCAGTCCCCCCTGCACAAGGAGAGAGAGCAGCAGTGAGCGGTCTTTATTACAGGAAGTCTCACACTGGATTCCTGCACAGATCTGGAAGAAATACACAAATATCACAGAGATTTAAGAAAAAGACACACGAGGAATGGGTCCAGACAAAGGTTTCTGATCCTGGAGTTCATCTTTCTTTAGTAGTCCAGGAAATAAGATTTGAGGTTTAATGTTTCTAAAACCCGGCCATAGACGGTGCAAATGTCTTCTTTCCGGCAACCGCATCTTGCAGGAAAGAAATTTGATTCCCCCATCAACACAGACAGTGCTGACTACTGGCGGGGGAGAAGAGGGAAGCCGTCCCTGTCATGAGAACAGAGTGATTATTGCTAGTAGGGATGAGCCGAACACCCCCCCCGTTCGGCTCGCACCAGAACCCGCAAACGGACCTAGTGCGAGCTTTAGAACCCTATTAGTTATAATGGATGCGAACGTTCGAAATTAAAAGTGCTAATTTTAAAGGCTAATATGCATGTAAATGTCATAAAAAGTGTTTGGGGACCTGGGTCCTGCCCCAGGGGACATGTATCAATGCAAATTTTTTTTTTAAAAACGGCTGTTTTTTCAGGAGCAGTGATTTTAATAATGCTTAAATTGAAACAATAAAAGTGTAATATTCCTTTAAATTTCGTACCTGGGGGGTGTCTATAGTATGCCTGTGAAGGGGCGCATGTTTCCCGTGTTTAGAACTGTCTCTGCGCAAAGTGTCATTTTTGAAAGTAAAAAAGCTATTTAAAATCACTCGCGGCTAATGTGTATTGACGGCTCCCGTAATACAGAGAACAGTCATTCATTGAAACTCATTCATAAAAAAAAAGTCATTGATAAAAAATAAAAAAAATGAAAAAAAAAAAAAGCGTAGGGGTCCCCCCAAATTCAATAACCAGGCCCTTCAGGTCTGGGATGGATATTAAGGGGAACCCCAGCCAAAAAAAAAAAAAAAAATGGCGTAGGGTCCCCCTCAAAATCCATACCAGACCCTTGAGGTCTGGTATGGATTTTAAGGGGAACCCTAGCCAAAAAAAATGGCGTGGGGTCCCCCTCAAAATCCATACCAGACCCTTATCCGAGCACGCAACCTGGCAGGCCGCAGGAAAAGAGGGGGGACGAGAGCGCCCCCCCCTCCCGCCTGAACCGTACCAGGCCACATGCCCTCAACATTGGGAGGATGCTTTGGGGGTCTAAGACCCCCAAAGCACCTTGTCCCCATGTTGATGAGGACAAGGGCCTCTTCCCCACAACCGTGCCCGGTGGTTGTGGGGGTCTGCGGGCGGGGGGCTTATCGGAATCTGGAAGCCCCCTTTAACAAGGGGACCCCCAGATCCCGCCCCCCCCCTGTGTGAAATGGTAAGGGGGTACAAAAGTACCCCTACCATTTCACCAAAAAAGTGGCAAAAATGGTAAAAATTACAGGAGACAGTCTTTGACAATTCCTTTATTAAAATCTTCTTTCTTCTTTCTTCATCCTTCGGTTTCTTCATCTTCTCCTTCCATCATCTTCTTCCATCTTCTTCTTCCATTTTCTTCTTCCTCCGATCCGCTTCTCCTTGCTCTCCTCGCTGCCGGCGCTGTGATTGGCCAAGCATGCGGGGTCACAGTGCATGCTTGGCCAATCATCAGCCAGCATTGCACTGCGCGGGCCGCAATGCATTGCGGGGCCGCTCGCATCACACGAATTTGATGCGAGCGGCCCCAATAGTTCTGGGCTCGCCGAGCGAGCGAACGCCCGGTGCTCGATTCGAACATGGGTTCGAATCGAACACCGGGCCCATCCTTAATTGCTAGTGGCTATAGCAGCCGCTAGAGATAATCGCAAGTATTGATTGACCGATCAACTTGGTACCTACCTTGGTAGTCTGCCCACACACCCTTCATATCTCGGCAGCTTCCTGTTGAACCGGCTGAGATTCGAACCGTCTATGGCCGGCCTTAGCGTAGGATATATACCATACATACATATATATATATATATACACACAGAATCTACTACATTTGCCCTAGGGACTCTAATTGAGGCATATCACTCATAAAACCACATAATCACATAATAAAAGGTTTATTGACACAAATCAATTACATCATATGTTGGTATACATATATATTGTTTGGTAAGGTAGATAGCAAGCTGCATCTGATAAACTCAACGCGTTTCACAAATCACTGTTCGCTTCCTCAGGAGTAGACGCATAACATAACAATCAGCCTAAACATAACAGAGCTTGGGGAAAAAGGTCGTCAAGGACGTCTATCCCGGGAGCTGTGGCAAGACCCATGTGGACCAGAGGGGCAAATGAAAGGCAGGTATAGTGCTGAAAAAATGTGTATCCATGTGCCTAAATCCATGGTGGCTCCCGCAATAGATGCCAACCAGTTGTGAGATTGTGATGTGAAGTGTAGTCCATGCCAGACCGCAAATCAACACACATTACACAATGTTAGGCACACATTTAACCCCTTGATTACCTGAGATGTTAACCTCTTCCCAGCCAGTGTCATTAGTACAGTGACAGTGCAGATTATTAGCACTAATTACTGTATTAGTGTCACTGGTGATGTCAGTTAGTCATTTCCCACTCAGTGTCAGTTTGCATATATCACAGTCCCATTATAAATTGCTTATCACCGCCATTAGCAGAAAAAAAATAATATAAATTTCAGTACAGTTTGTAGACGCTATAACTTTCACGCAAACCAATCAATATACACTTATTATTATTTTTATTATTATATTATTATTTTATTTTATATGATTTTTATTATTTTTATTATTAAACCACAAATATGTAGAAAAAATAAATTTTGGCCTAAATTTATGAAGAAATTAGATTTTTTTATATGTATTAAAGCAGTATTATATATGTATTATATATGTTTTAAAAGAAGAAAGTAAACAATATTGTTTTTTATTTTTTTTTTCAAAATGTTCTGTCTTTTTTAATTTATATAATAAAAAAACCCAGTGGTGATCAAATACAACCAAAGGGAGGCTCTATTTGTGTGAACAAAATTATATTATTATTATTATACAAGATTTATATAGCGCCAACAGTTTACTCATCTAGGTTTACTAATATAAAAGGGAGACAATACAGTTATAATACAATAAAATACAAGAGGATTAAGAGGGCCCTCCTCAGAAGAGCTTACAATCTAATAGAGCGGGGGGGGGGGGGCAGGTGGTACAAAAGGTTGTAACTGTGGGGAATGAGCTGATGGAAGAGGTAGAAGATTAGTTGGAGACGTGATAGGCTTCCCTGAAGAGATGAGTAGAGAAGAAGAAGAGAAGAGATGAGAGAAGAGGGATCGCCTGAAGGTAGCAAGAGTAGGGGATAACCGGACCTGTGGAGGTAGCGAGTTCCAGAGGATGGGAGAGGCTCTGGAGAAATCCTGGAGACGAGCATGGGAGGAGGAAACGAGAGAGCTTGAGAGTAAGAGGTCTTGGAGAAGAGCGGAGAGGGCGGTTTGGGTGATATTTGGAGACAAGTTGGTGATGTAGCTCGGGGGAGAGGATGGCTTTGTAAGTTGTGGTTAGTATTTTGAATTTAATTCACTGGGTGATCGGGATCCAGTGTAGGGGTTGGCAGATAGGGTTGGCAGACATTGAGCGTTTGGTAAAGTGGATAAGTCTGGCAGCAGCATTCATGGTAGACTGAAGAGGGGAGGAGCCTATGGAGAGGCAGGCCAATGAGAAGGGAGTTGAAATAGTCAAGGTGAGAGATAACAAGGGAATAAATGAGGATATTGGTGGTTTCATTTGTTAAAAAGGGGCACATTTTAGAAATGTTACGGAGGTGAATTCTACAAACTTTTGACAACGATTGGACTTGGGGCTGAAATGACAAGTCAGAGTCTAGGATTACACCGAGTACCCTGGAGTGAGGAGAGGGAATGATGGTTGCATTGTTGATTTTGATGGAAAAGTCATGGAGGGGGGCAGGCATGGCCGGGGGGGAATATTAATAGCTCAGTTTGGGTACAGTGTTGCATGACCATGCAATTACCAGTTAAATTAGTGCAGTGCTGAATAGCAAAAAATTGGCCTGGTCGCGCATGCGCGGACGCCAGAGCGAGCGGTAATGCTAGCCTGAGCTCCGCTCCGAGGGGACAAAGGACCGGAGGACTACGGGTCCCAGCGGTGCCGCGAGCGGCATAAAAGAACAAATAAAGCCACACAGAGAACCCCAGGTGACATTACAATGGTCCTGAGGGGCCAAAAAACAAAATATAAAGCTACCTTAGCCAAAACGGCGCCGGCCAGACAGGCTGTTAAAATGGCGGCGGCAGCTGCCTCACAGGATACCACACAGCGCTATGGGAAAGCGCCCCCTCAGTCCACTATTGATACAGCAGAGTCAGAATCAGATGCTGAGGTTTCTCAGCAAGAATTAAATAATGACATGTTTAAAAAGTTTGAGAATATGTTGCAAAAGGCATTAAAAAAGACTTCTGACAGAATTACAGAGAAACTGACAAAAGAAATTAGAGAGCTGGGCCAGAGAACTGCCGACCTGGAAATTAGAGTTGATAACCTAGGCAGCCATGTTCAGCAAAACACCTCAGAGATTGAAAATTTAAAGGAAGAAAATCTTATGCTACAGACACGTTTAGAGGACCAGGAAAATAGGGACAGACGGTCGAACCTAAGAATCAGAGGGATTCCTGAGACTGTCCTAGACCTCCAAGCCACCATAATAGCTTTATTTCAAGAACTACAACCCGGCATACCAGTGGAAAGACTGGAACTTGACAGAGTGCACAGAGCTTTAGCTCCACCCAAAACAAATGGTCCCCCCAGGGACATAATTGCTAAATTTCATTACTACAGAACCAAGGAGCAATTATTAGCGGCTGCTAGAGATAGAGATTCCCTACAATTCCAGGGCTATACGTATCAACTTTTTGCTGACATTTCTCCCCTCACTGTTGCTAAACGGCCGGCACTTAAACCCCAACTACAGATTCTGCAACAACACAATATTGCATATCATTGGGGATTCCCCTTTTCCTTACGCTTTACACATCTTGAAACGAAATTTGTCTGCAGATCTCCAGACGATTTGCGATCTGCCCTGATTGAACTGGGTATAGCTGATAGCTCCTTATCTAAGGATTACCCCCGCAGACGCTCTACTTCAAAAATTCCCCTAGCAAACTACTGCGACAAACTCTGCAGGAACCTCTCCACCCTCAGGTCATCATATTAACAAACGTGGAAGGTTTGAAAATTCGGCCCCCTCTAAGGAGGACTCAATGGACTGATTCACATACTTAAATGCCCAGCTTACACTTATTACCAGCAAGGACTGCTGGTTGGAAGTAACTTTTACTTCATTTACATGTCACCATTGGTTTATTCAGTAGTTGAATTGGACCCATTTGTTTTCCACTTTTTGCTTATTAACTCCTGGGGTCTATACTAATACTAATATACAGAGACTTCTGCTTCTCCCCTCTTTTTTCTCCTTTCTTCATAAACTCATAGTTGTAAATCATTCAATGTAATTACTTGCATATGAATAATCTCCTTTTTTCCATTCAGGTTTTAGCTCACGCTGAACTATTTGTGAAATTATTTTCCCCTCGTGGTCCTCCGGTGCTCTTCTCCTCTCTGGAATTTCCTGCTGCCCCCCGTACCATCCTCAGATACCCGCAGTGATTATGCGGGTTCCTGTGGATGACTATGGAACCTCTCTGAGCTGTTTGAGTAAGCTCCGCAGACGTTCCCACACCCTGATTTACTATCCATCTCCTTTAACACCCAACTACTATAATAGGGTTGATCGATTTATTTTTGCTTCTTTATATGTTATCCTTTTCCTTTTTATTTTCTTTACTCTCTCCTCTCTTCAGGTGGCGAATACGAATTTAGAAGTAAGTGGTACTTTTTATGATATACTACTAAATGTCGCACAGTCATGGCTCCTATAAATGTATTATCTTTAAATGTACAAGGGTTCAACATTCCACACAAACGATCAAAAGCCATGCGCACTTTTCATGCTAAAAAAGCCCATATTATTTGTTTGCAGGAAACCCACTTCAAAGAAAATGCTCATCCCAAATTCCTCTCGTCAACATATCCACAATTTTATGTAGCCTCTGCTCCAGTTAAACAAAGAGGAACTCTCATAGGCTTTCACCGCAACACCCCATTTACTCTTGTATCCCAACTGAATGACCCAGAAGGTAGATATATTCTACTGACTGGTTATATCTCTGATGCCCCAGTTACCATTGTATCCTATTATGCCCCAAATAAACGACCACTAGCTTTTTTTATCCCACCTTTTCCAAATTGTTGATACACACAAGTTTGGAACGATAGTCCTTTGTGGAGACTCTAATGCAACGGTATACCCATTTTTAGACAAGTCCCCAGTTCTCCCTAATACGAGCACCAACAAATTGACTCTACAACCCCTGCTTTCAGCAAACAAATTAGTAGATACATGCAGGGAAATTAACCCTACCAACAGACGATATACACACTATTCATACCCACACAATTCATTTTCTCGCATTGACCATATTCTAGTCCCATCTAGTTTATTGCCAGAAGTCATCGCATCTAAAATTATCCCTCTTCCATGGTCTGATCATTGTGCTGTCTTTACCACTATTGCCTCAACGATACCCAGGTCTCATGATACCAACTGGACTATTAATGATTCTTTATTAACTCATCCTTCCCATAAATTATACATTGAGCAGGCTCTCTCAGAATACATCTCTCACAACGACACAGATGATGTTTCCTCCCTGACTATGTGGGAGGCTCATAAATCTGTTATCAGAGGTAATCTAATCCAATTAGCATCAAAGCTTAAGAGAGATCGCAAAATATTGTTCGCAAAATTGGAAGCTGCCTTTAATACATGCCATTCAACCTTTCAATCTAATCCGACCACTATAAACCACACAAAATTAGAGAAGGCACGCTTGGATCTCGACCTATTTTTATCAGACTCTGCCGATAAAATAATGCGTAAACGCCAACACACCCAATATCTCCAGGCCAACAAACCTAACACTCTTATGGCACGCAATCTAAAAATGATACAAAATACACAGTCTCCCTTTAGACTGAAGATCTCACGTGATGGCTATACCAGTAACCCGGTTAAAATACTTGATGTGTTCCACTCTAATCTATCTAAACTATACTCCTCTAGCCAAGAGTTCGATACCCAAAAAGCAGACATCCTGTTTTCTAACACTAGGCTTCCTACCATAGATCAGACTCAGCGGGATATCCTCGAGAGCCACATAACAACCCCAGAAGTTCTTAATGCTATAAAATTTTTGAAACCCAATAAAAGACCGGGCCCTGATGGGTTTTCGACACTTTATTATAAACAATTTTCACAAATTCTAGCACCCATTTTAACCAGAGCTTTTAATTCTATTCTTAAAAATCAGTCCTTTCGCACAGAAACACTGACATCTATTATAGTAATGATCCCCAAACCCCATTCAGATACTACTTCCTGGACAAATTATCGCCCTATCTCCCTACTCAATCTAGATATTAAAATACTAGCTAAGATTCTAGCAACTCGCCTTAATAATATTATAGGTCAATTAATACATCGAAGTCAAACTGGCTTTATGCCTAAAAGACAAGCAGGTGATAACATCAGACGCGCTCTTTTACTCATCCATGCAGCTAAATCTAGACGTATCCCGACATGCCTCATATCCTTAGACATCAGAAAAGCGTTTGACTCTGTCACCTGGCCATATATGCAATATATGCTCCAAAAATGGGGTTTTGGAGGTCATTTTCTAAAATGGATTTCATCATTGTATGATCATCCAAAAGCGTATATTAAATACTCTGGTTATAAATCAGCCATGATGAATATATGTAGAGGTACTAGACAAGGATGTCCCTTATCACCCCTACTTTTTGCCCTCCTTATTGAACCACTGGCACAATTAATCAGGTCAAACTCGGACATTAAAGGTATCGAATTAGGCGGTTATCAACATAAAATATGTCTTTTTGCTGATGATATCCTTATCTTTTTATCCCGCCCACATATTTCAGCTCCAAACCTAATAAACATCTTAGACAAATTTGCTACAATCTCAGGACTCAAAATCAACCCCGCAAAATCTAATATCCTCAATATCTCACTGGAACAAAAAGATCTCCTACATTTCCAATCCACCCTACCGTTTCACTGGGTTACCACTCAAATACCCTATCTAGGTGTTCAACTTACAACTACACTTAAAGATTTGTTTAGGGTAAACTACCTCCCACTACTTAAATTAGTTACTTCTTATATGAAACAATGGTCTTCCCTTCCTCTGTCTTGGTTGGGACGAATAAATGCCATAAAAATGTCGATTTTACCAAAATTCTTATACTTGTTTAGGGTTCTACCCATTCCATTACCAGCATACTTCCTTAGGATTATACAACGTAGAGTCTTAGCCTTTATTTGGGGAAAAACTAAATCACGGATACCTAAGACCACGCTATACCTTAGTAAATTGAAGGGAGGACTAGGTTTGCCAAATTTTGCCTCTTATTATACAGCAGCACAACTCTCAATTCTCCCAAAATACCATTCAACAGTTGAAACACCCCTTTGGGTGCTCGTTGAATCCGTTGACTGTGATCCTATATCCCTTGCCAATATTTTATGGATTCACCCCACTGATAGAGAACAAATTTCTAATCCCATTACTAAACACTCTTTATATATTTGGGATAAGTTTGGTAAGCCTAACAACCTCCATTCTTCACACAACCCTCTCCTCTCATTCCTCGGCAATCCAGCCTTTTACCCGGCCTGGATATACCCGAAATCATTTTCAGCCTGGTCTACTACAAACTTAACCCGGCTTCATCAAGTGTGTAATAAAGCTAATATTTTGGATTTCTCAACACTATGTGACGATTATGGGCTTCCAAGGTCTGAAAACTTCCGTTACCTACAAATTAAAAAATTTTTTGCTCCTCTTTTTATAACTGGCTCCACACTCAATCAAATGACTCAAATTTGAACGTATTTGTATTTTCGTATTTTTCCTATTATTTTCCTATTTTTCACAGGAATAATTTTATAAACAATTTTTTTTGCTGAATGTTGTATATTTTATCCACAGATTCTTCGGACAACCATTAGTTGTCATCTCACTTATATATTGCACCTTTCACTTATGTGGTGATTGTTTGAGTATATTCATTTGTGTTATATTTTTTCACGCATTTATAGTATATTTTCACTGGTATGCTGTTTTGATGTCACCATCATATTTTATCATATTACTATTTTTTTTATTATCAGCGCAACTTTTTGTATTTTCCTTTATGTTTGTGTTATATCGCACTTGTTGTTGCAGCTTAAGGTTTTAGGTATTGGAGTCCAGCGCAATTTTCCTTTTACTTGTATTTGTATAAGCGATCCTCATGTTAGAGGTATGATATCTCTGTTATACCATCAACTTACTGCTCTTCCTAATGATATATTACCTTCTTATACAGATAAATGGGCCTTAGATATGAATCGTGTTTTTAACACTAATGACTGGTCTAATATATGGGTAGCTACCAAAAGTTCATCCTCTAATTGCTTTGCCTTAGAAACAAATTTTAAAGTCCTAGCTAGATGGTATCTGGTGCCTGCCAGAATCGCTAAATTCATCCCAACATATCCCGACATCTGCTTTAGAGGTTGCCCTTCCCCAGGTACACATTTTCACATATGGTGGCAATGTCCGGTAGTCCAAGAATTCTGGGCTAATATCTTTGAAATGGCTTCTAAAGCTTTGGAATGCAATATTCCACCCGATCCAGCTATGGCTCTTCTCAACCTAAAACCAACCTCATTAACACACTCCCAATTTAAATTATTTCTTCAACTTAGTACTGCAGCTAAACAGACTATTGCTAAAGCCTGGAAATCCAAAACATTAATTATAGCAGAAACCAAACATAGAATGAATAAAGCTTTAACCTATGCTAAAATGTCAGCTATTGAAGATAACAGAATTGATAAATTCACGCAGATTTGGCAGCCTTGGATAAAACACTATTTTCCACCTGACTTTGACCAGTCATTACTGTTACCTCAATGATATATCAGCTATTTTAACACCTTACTTCCTCAGCGAGCCACTTACCATGCAAATCACCACCTGGAGAGACATTTTCTTCCTTCCTCTTTTATTTCTCTCTCTCTCCCTTTTTATTTTTCTATGTCTTATATGGATAATATGTATGAGTCCCACTCACGTTGAAATACTTCTTTCTGTTATATATAAGGTTTTTTTTTTTTACCCTAATAGATTAATCACATAGATAGGAACATAATAATTACTAAAAGTTCTGAACATATTTTATGTCTTAACACATTTACGTTGTTTTTACGAATTTTTTTATATTCTTTGCCTATAACCTTAGTTATTGGAATACTTATTTTCCCTAATTGCCCCCACCCTACTACAGTTTGAACCCATTAGGGGTGGTAGGGTGGTCTGGAGGCATGTTTATATAGCTTCTAGGTAAGGTTCAGAGATATTGATCTCATACATACAAGACTATTACATAGATCTTTCCTATAAGTGTTCTTCTACTTTAAGTTCCCATCTATAACCCGATATCACTAGATACCCACGCTCTGATCCATGATGTTTAATTACTACGATATCTCATATATGAATGTAAATATATACACTATATCGTTTTTTTTTTTTTTTTTTCCCTTGTGTATTCTGTTTTTGTACTGTTGTTCTTGTATGTAAAATAAAAATCTTGAACGAGAAAATTGGCCTGGTCATGAAGGGGGAAAAACCTTCCGTCCTATTTTCGACAACACCGGGCACCACCTCATTATGGTTGGATCAACAGGTTCCACGCTTTTTGGAAGATCCCCTGATCTTTCCCCACTTGACTTTTATTTGTGGGGCCAATTAAAAGCCATGGTGTACAAGGAAAAATATTTAGAAACATGGATCATTTAAAGGAATGCATGAGTGGGGGAGAAGATGTTGTGTGCGTGTATAAAGAGGTGGCCAACATGTACATAATATTTTGTAAAATTTTTTAAAATTTCGTAAAAAATTTTTAAAATTTCGTAAATTTTTTTTAAAATTTCGTAAAATTTTTTTAAAATTTCGTAAACATTTTTTAAAATTTCGTAAAATTTTTTTAAAATTTCGTAAAAAAAAATTTAAAATTTCGTAAAAATTTTTAACATTTCGTAAAAAATTTTAACATTTCGTTAAATTTAGTAAAATTTTGTAATGAATATTTTGTAAATAAACAACATTTAGCTACAATTTCTCTTTGTGTGGCGAATATTGTGACACCTGGTAGTTGTTTTAGTGAAATCAGCCCACTCTTCTTCCATCAGCCCCAGTGATTCCATTAGTTTTGCAGAAAAGCCTCTCCCCTTCAGAGGTTTGCCGCCCTCCAACCTATGACCAATATTAAGACATATAACTATAAGTCCATTGATAAAATGATTTTTGCAGTCAATCACCATAATCAGTAAGTAGTAGAGAGAAAAAATTCTGAATGTAGTTCTGATTCTGAAAATTCTGAATGTAAATCTGATCATGAAGCCAATGTTTTAATCTGATAGGGCAGTAATGGCGAACCTATGGCACGCGTGCCACAGCTGGCACGCAGAGCCATCTCTGTGGGCACGCAAGAGGGTACAGGACAGAGCTAGAGGTCTCTCTCTCCTCTCAGCCCCCCTCTCTTTCAGCCCCCCTCTTTTTCCGCCCCCCTTCTGTGTCCCCCTCTCTCTGTCCCCTTCCCTCACTCTCACACCCCTTTCTCTCTGCCCCCCCTCTCTCTCAGCCCCCACCCCTCCCTCTCTCTGTTCCCCCTCTATCTCAGCTCACCCCTCTCTCAGCATCTCTCTCACACCCTCTCTCTCTGTCCCCCCTCTCTCTCTCAGCATCTCTCACACCCCTCTCTCTCTCTCTGCCCCCCCTCTCTCTGTTCCCCCTCTCTCTCAGCATATTTCTCACACTCCTCTCTCTCTACCCCCCCTATCTCAGCCCGCCTCCCTCTCAGCATCTCTCTCACACCCCTCTCACTCTCTCTGTCTCCCCCCCTCTCTCTCTCTGTCTCACAAAACCCCTCTCTTTTTGCTCAGCCTCCCTCTCTCGCGAATTGCAGTGTTGGCACTTTGCAACACAAAAACCAACGTATTTATTTCAGTTTGGGCACTCATGCTCAAAAAGGTTCGCCATCACTGTGATAGGGGAACATTTTTTTTGAATGAAATCCCTCTTCTTTGTGATGTTCAAACACCTCAAAATTTTCTCAAAAGGCACTTTTAATATCTACATTTTTTTTATTTAATATATCCCCATGAAAAGTGCGTTTTTCGTTGGAAACCTCTCCAAGGATGTGGCGTTTGAATGTAGTCTATCTACTGCTTCCGCCCGCATACCCTAACAAAACCATCCCATACACCCAATACAGCATAAAGGGGCTCGGTGAAGGTGGCCGTGAAGGTGTGGAGGTGTCTGATTGTTCCACACACGGAATAGAAGGAAATCTGCCCGCCCTCGTAATCCAGAAAGATCCTGACTCTATCACTGGAGGCGTGGTCAGGTAAGTTTATCACTTTACGGTTATGTACCACTGAATACTCATTCTTATTCCTGAAAAGTCCCCAGGACTTATTATTTCTTCCAATCCATGAATAATCCTTTCCCTTCCTCTCCATACTGGGGTAACACATTCCAACCCTCCAGCTAATTGATCCCCCGACATCCACTTCCCAATAATGTTGACCCGAGGAAAAACGTTGACCGCTCAACACATGAAAAGCAGACTGAAATCTTGTCGGTGTTTCTGGGCGATTCTGGCCAATATTTAACCGGGATGCTGCTTTCTTGTCCACGGATATAAGTAGATTATTATGAGCTGTGTTTACATCCAATAATACGTCTGCAGGTTCCTGTACATAGAAGCAGACATTTATCCCTTTTATTGTATCCAATAAAGTGTTGGACATGTGGTTAATCCAAGCAACATCCAGAAGCCCTCCATCATGGAGCTGTGGGTCGTGTCTCTTTGGATTCTCATTATCTCCATCGTCACACAAGTAACCTATGTTGGATCTCTGTAGGATAGTCATTGGATCCTTCGTTCTACAAAGCTCCTCAATGAGACCCATCTTCCTGGACAACTCATCCTCCTTTTTTTCGAGCTTCTTAATCAGATCCGACACAGAGACTAAGACCTGTTCTACCTTCCCGGAGATATCACTTAGGATTCTCCTCTCCAGGTCATCCAGCCGTCTCTTGAGGTCTCCAAACAGGGCGGTGATCCTCTCCGTGTCACCAGCTGCCTTTCCTTGTACTTTTCTCCTGAGCTCCTGCAGACTCTGGACTCTTTTCTCAGCCTCCCCTTTCTTTGTAGCCAGTTTATGAAGAACATTTGCTAGACAATTCTTCTTTGTTTCGAAGGCCTCGTCCAGTGACTCCGTCTGGTGGCCTTTGTGCTCCCCGATCAGACAATACACACAGACACAGGTAGAGTCTTCCTTGCAGTAATACTCCAGAATCTTTTTATGAAGGGGACATTTCCTGTTCTCCGGAGAAGCGGTGGGATCAGTTAGAACGTGTTCTGGTGACTTGCTGTGGACTTTCAGATGATTATCACACAGAGAAGCTTCACACAGCTGACAAGATTTAACAGCAGATACAGGAGAGTGAATACAGTAAGTACAGAAGACCCCGGACTCCTGATTGGGAGGAGTAGACTGGAAATTCCCCAAAATGTTACGCAGTGTTATGTTCCTGTGCAGTGCAGGTCGCTCCTGGAACGCCTCTCTACATTCAGGACAGGAGTAAATTCCAGACCACCTCTGTGTGTCCAGCACTTGATCAATACACTCCCGGCAGTAGTTGTGTCCACATTTCAGCATTACAGGATCCGTATAAATGCTCAGACAGACGGCACATTCCAGCTCCTTCATCAGATCAGCAGACGCCATCTCTGTAATGAGAAACGAAAGTCTCGGACACTCAAGAAGAAAACAGTGTTTACAGGCTTTGTAATGTCGAAGGACATGAAAAAATACATACGAATATGGTGCAAGAAAATGTAAACATCTTAGAAAAAAATAAAGGTTAAACTAGGGTTACCATCTGTGCCTGTTGTTTTAGGACAGTCCCCGTTGTGAGGATTCTGTACCTTCCAAATGGGCGTCTCTGGAATCATCCTCAAAAGCCAGTCAGTCCAAAGGCTGCCTACACATACAGTTGATGTAAATGACGCACAGGCGCCTCCTTTTTTTAAATTTGCACTTGCGTAGTGCGGCTGTTGAGTTGGGGCCAGTGCACTGCAAGGTTTATGCTGTACTGCTATGGTCCTGGGGAAGATTCCACAATATAAATTCTGTTATACTAATTTTCTAAAGTAGCCTGAGGGTTACCTCCCTCCTCCTGACCTGACCTTTCTCTGCATGACTTATTCCTGACCTGACCTCTGTCTCTCTGCATTACTTACTCCTGACCCAATCTTTGCTCTCTCTGTTACTCCTGGCCTGACCTCTCCTCTCTCTGTGTTACTTACTCCTGATCTGACTTTTCCTCTCTCTGTGTTACTACTAGCCTGACCTCTCCCCTCTCTGTGTTACTTACCGTACTCCTGATCTGACTTCTCCTCTCTCTGTGTTACTACTAGCCTGACCTCTCCTCTCTCTGTGTTACTTACCGTACTCCTGACCTGACCTCTCCTCTCTGTGTTACTTACTGCTGACCTGACTTCTGATCCCTCTGCATTACTAACTCCTGACCTCTCCCCTCTCTGCGTTACTTACGCCTGTCCTGACCTCTGTATTACTAACTACTGACTTCTCCCTTCTCCGCGTTACTTACTCCTGACCTGACCTCTGCTATCTCTATGTTACTTACTCCTGATCTGACCTCTCCTCTCCCTGTGTTACTTACTCCTGATCTGACTTCTCCTCTCTCGGTGTTACTCCTGGCCTGACCTCTCCTCTCTCTGTGTTACTTAGCATACTCCTGATCTGACTTCTCCTCTCTCTGTGTTACTACTAGCCTGACCTCTCCTCTCTCTGTGTTACTTACCGTACTCCTGATCTGACTTCTCCTCTCTTTGTGTTACTACTAGCCTGACCTCTCCTCTCTCTGTGTTACTTACTCCTGACCTGACCTCTCCTCTCTCTGTGTTACTTACTCCTGACCTGACCTCTGTTCTCTCTGCATTACTTACTCCTGACCTGACCTCTCCTCTCTCTGTGTTACTTACTCCTGTCCTGACTTCTGATCCCTCTGCATTACTAACTCCTGACCTCTCCCCTCTTTGCGTTACTTACGCCTGTCCTGACCTCTGTATTACTAACTCCTGACTTCTCCCTTCTCCGCGTTACTTACTCCTGACCTCTGTTCTCTCTGCATTACTTACTCCTGACCTGATCCTGTTCTCTCTGCATTACTTACTCCTGACCTGACCTCTGCTATCTCTGTGTTATTTACTCCTGACCTGACCTCTGTTCTCTCTGCATTACTTACTCCTGACCTGACCTCTGCTATCTCTGTGTTATTTACTCCTGATCTGACCTCTCCTCTCCCTGTGTTACTTACTCCTGATCTGACTTCTCCTCTCTCTGTGTTACTCCTGGCCTGACCTCTCCTCTCTCTGTGTAACTTACTCCTGATCTGACTTCTCCTCTCTCTGTGTTACTTACTGCTGCCCTGACCTCTGATCCCTCTGCATTACTAACTCCTGACTTCTCCCTTCTCCACAATACTTACTCCTTACCTGACCTCTCCTCTCTCTGCATTACTGACTCCTGAACACTTCTCTCTCTACATTACTTACTCCGGACCTGACCCCTGCTAACTCTGCAATACTTACTCCTGACCTGACTTCTCCTCTCTCTGCGTTACTGACTCCTGACCTATCCTCTCCCTGCATTACTTAATCCTGACCCCCTCCTCTCTCTACATTACTTACTCCTGACCTCTGTTCTTTCTGTCTTACCTACGCCCGATCTCTCCACTCTCTACATTACTTACTTCTGACCTGACCTCTCCTCTCCCCGTGCCTGCAAGGGTTTCCTCCCACACTCCAAAGACATGCTGGGGGTGGTTAATTGGCTCCTGTCTAAATTGACCCTAGTATGTATATGCATACCTCATGACTTTTTGAGATGGGAACGAGGGACACCCATTAGCACATGTATGTAGGCATAGGACACACCCCCTACCACGCCCTGTTAAAGGACAAGTATACAAAAAAAGGATTAGTTAAACCCACAAGTGTCTTTTTACCACTACTATTCATTTATATTGGCTTTTAAAATTTACAAACGCAGCAATTTAGAATTTGGATGAAAGTTTTAGTGCTGGAAAACACTTTTCTGAAAGATAAAAAGTGCATTTTATATACAACTATATGGATCAGACCAAAATGAGGGACAAATGAGGGAGAAAGAGGGACTTTGTTTCAAACTGATGTGACTGTACAATATATATGTAAAGTGCTGTGTAAATGGATGGTGCTATTTAAAGCGAAGGGCCACCCTAAAAATTTCACATTATTAGCTTTAACCACCTGAGATCCACGTTATAGCCGAATGACGGCTACAGCGTGGATCTATATTGCCGGGACTACGTCATATGACGTTGTTCCGTGCACGAGTGGCCTGCGCGCCCCCCGGAAGGGCACGCGCGGCACGCTCTGTGATCAGCGAGTCTGTGAGACTCGCTGGATCACAGATCCGAGTAAGGGGTCGAACCCGACCCCTTACCACGTGATCAGCTGTCAGCCAATGACAGCTGATCATGTGATATCAACAGAGCTGGTAATCCCTTTTTTTTCCTCCTCGCACTGACAGCGCGAGGAGAAGAAAAAAAAAAAGCCGATCACCGGCAGCAGTGAGTAGGACATTAGTCCCGATCACTGCGATGTGCCCCGGGTCCACGGTGCCCACCTGTGCCCTCTACAAGTGCCGCCTACCAGTGCCCACCAGCTTCACCTGTCAGTGCCCACAGTGCCATCTGTCAGTGCCCACAATAAGTGCCTGAACAGTGCTGCACATCAGTGTCACCTACCAGTGACCATCAGTGCCAACTATCAGTGCCCATCAGTGCCATCTATCAGTGCCATCTATCAGTGCCGTCTTATCTGTGCCAATCAGTACCGACTTATCTGTCCCCATCAGTGCGACCTTATCTGTGCCCACCAGTGCAGCCTATCAGTGCCCACCAGTGCTGCCTCATCAGCGCATATCAATGAAGCAGAAAAATTACCTGTTTGCAAAATTTCATAACAAACCATTAAAACTATTAAAGTGGAAGTAAACCCCCCTATCGTTTTCAGCCAAGGAAGCTGCCATCTTTGCCTCTGTTTAATCTTCAACTGCCACAGTGCTGCACATGTGATCCGTTATGACACCAGCCATTGGATGGTTTGACTGTTTGGTTGAGAGCACAGCCAATGTGCAGGTAGCATTCACGGCATGCCTTTTTTTTTTTTTAGACTGTTAAATCGATGGGTTTACTTCCGCTTTAAACATGATTTATTTATTTTTTTTCCATCTTTTTTTTGTTTGTTTAGCAAAAAATAAAAACCCCAGCTATGATTAAATACCACCAAAAGAAAGCTCTATTTGTGGGAAAAAAGGATAAAAATGTTATTTGGGTACAGTGTTGTATGAATTGTCATTCAAAGTGCGTCAGCGCGGAAAGCTGAAAATTGGTCTGGGCAGGAGGAGGTTTAAGTGCCCCAGTAAGCAAGTCGTTAATGTACTAATAATCATTTAGTTAAAAAAAATTTTTTTACTTGCCTAAAAAACCCTGTTAGTAGGCAGACTTCCTAATCTGCCTGCTTCCTATTCCCCGGTGTTTCTACCTCTCTTCCTGACTCTCCTGGCCTCCTGGGAAATGAGTGTCATCATTTCCCATGAGTCTGTGGGCACGACTGTGTCTTCGTTGTCATAACAGCGGGGCGGGACCTTCCTCCGTCGCCGCCCGTTGTTATGTCAACTATACAAACTAACGGCGATACGAGCGCAGTTTAACTGCGTATGCGCGAGATCGAGAGGTGCATGCGGGTTACCCAGCATGCACCTCTCTCCGGAAAACCAGGAAGATAAATCAACTGGGCTTCACATGCCCATAGCTAAGATGGAAACAGCCACAAGATCGCTGGCAACATATGATGCAAGTTTTTAAAGAGATTAATGAACAGATCGTGAATTATTGATATGTGTTACTGCGTAGATAGTATAATAATGTTGCGATTACATATTTTTGGTAAAAAAAAATCGCAATAAGAGGATATTGATTGGTTTGCGCAAAATTTATAGCGTCTACAAAATAGGGGATAGTTTTATGGCATTTTTATTATTAGTTTCGTTTTTTGTTGGTAATGGCGGCGATCTGCGATTTTTATCGAGACTGCAACATTATGGCGGAAACATCGTACATTTTTGACACTATTTTAGGACCATTGTCATTTAAACATATCGATCGGTGCTTTAAAAACGCATTGATTACTGTGTAAATGACACTGGCAGTGAAGGGGTTAAGTGTGTCCTAGGGAGTGATTCTAACTGTGAGGGGGCTGGGCTTAAACACAGGACAGCGATCACTGCTCTCGATGACAGAGAGCTGTGATCACTGTCCTGTCACTAGGCAGAATGGGGAAATGTTTTGTTTACAAAAGCATCTCCCCATTCTTACTCTCTGACACAATCGCAGGCACCCGGCGGGCATCGAGTCTGTGAGACCTGCACATTTACGTCGGCAGAATGGCACGGCTGGGCACATCAACGTACAGGTACGTTGCTCTTTAAGTGCCCAGCCGCAGGTCGCACACGCAGCGCTGGCGGCGTGCTCGCGACCCGGTCCTGAGCTCCGTGGCCGCGGGACCCGATCGCCGCTGGTGTCCCTGCTTCCTACACTGCCTGTCACTGATCGTTTGTTCCCTGTCATCGGGAAAGTGACGTCACATGCCAAGCCACGCCCCCCTACAGTAAAAAAAACACACACATCTCACTTAACCCCTCCCCGCCCTCTAGTGGTTAACCCCTTCACTGCCAGTGTCATTTACACAGGAATCTGTGCATTTAAATAGCACTGATTGCTGTATAAATGACAATGGTCCCAAAAATGTGTCAAAAATGTCCGATGTGTCCGCCATAATGTTGCAGTCACAATAAAAATCGCGGATCTCCGCCATTACTAGTAAAAAAAAAAAATATTAATAAAAATGCTATAAAACTATCCCCTATTTTGTAAACGCTATAACTTTTGCGCAAACCAATCAATAATCGCTTTTACCAAAAATATGTAGAAGAATACGTATCGGCCTGAACTGAAAAAAAAATGTGTTTTTATATATTTTTTGGGGATATTTATCATAGCAAAAAATAAAAAATATTGCATTTTTTTTTCAAAATTGTCGCTCTATTTTTGTTTATAGCGCAAAAAATAAAAACCGCAGGGGCGATAAAATACCACCAAAAGAAAGCTCTGTTTGTGGGAAAAAAAGGACGCCAATTTTGTTTGGGAGCCACGTCGCCCGACCGCGCAATTGTCAGTTAAAGCGACGCAGTGCCGAATCGCAAAAAGGGGCCTGGTCCTTTGGCTGCCAATTGGTCCGGGGCTGAAGTGGTTAAGTACCTGTAATAAAAAAATAAATAGTCACTGGGCGCTCTGGTTCTGCAACACTCCACCAAATAGGGGCCACCCACAGGAAAAAGGGAAATGACCCGGAGTTGAGAATCCTTGTGCATACCATCCAATCCGGGCACCAAACCAATGTCCAAGAGTCCAAGGTAATTTAATGATGAAATGGATTTATAGCAGAATAAAGCCAATGTGTTATGGGAGCCAAGCACACTCTCCCTTCACCGGGGGTAACAAAACAAGTACAAGGGTCATCAATATAAAGAGACTTTAATAATTAATAATTCATTTTGAATAAAAAATTGAATTACCGTATATTAGTTTTTCAGCACATTTTGTGCTGAAAGTGCCCCCCTTGGCTTATACTGGAGTCAAGCACTTTTCTGCAGCAGAGAATGATATTTTCCGACCCGAATTTGGGGCCCCATAGTTCGGGGCCACTTGGTGCTAGAAACCGCAAAATATGGTGTTCCTAGCACCAAGTGGCCCCGAGATACGGGGCCCCAAAATCTGTTCGGAAAATGTCATTCTCTGCTGCAGAAAAGTGCTTGACATTTTGCAAACCGAATTTGGGGCCCCGTACCTCGGGGCCACTTGGTGCTAGGAACACCATCTTTGGTGTGCCCAACCCAGTAGAACCAGCACTACAACAATCCAAAGATGGTGTTCCTAGCACTAATTGGCCCGGAGATACAGGGCCCCAAATTCGGTCAACTGTGTCCATCTTCAGCAATATAATTTCGGGGGCCCTTTGGGTCCAGAGAGGGCTAGGGGGCATTTAGGAACCCTTAACTACCGAGTTTGAAGTTCGGGGGACCTATGGCTGCAAATGGGCACAGTGTGGCTGCAAATGGGCACAGTGTGGCTGCAAATGGGCACAGTGTGGCTGCAAATGGGCACAGTGTGGCTGCAAATGGGCACAGTGAGGCTGCAAATGGGCACAGTGAGGCTGCAAATGGGCACAGTGAGGCTGCAAATAGGCACAGTGAGGCTGCAAATGGGCATTGTTGACCCTCTTTTCCACTTACAGTAGCTGCGCATTTCTCACCCTAGGCTTATACTCGAGTCAATACGTTTTCCCAGCTTTTTGTGGTAAAATGAGGTGCCTCGGCTTGTATTCGGGTCGGCTTATACTCGAGTATATACCGTAAGTAAAAAATAATGAATGTCAAAGGGCGTATACTGTAATATCCGATTCCAGTGAATATCAGACTCAAAGATAATAATATCCTCCATACGGACACCAGAGGTCATGATACTTAATTATCAAACAGTGAGATTATTAAAATTATAGACAATAAGGGAGGTGTATACTAAATCTGGAGCAGACAGAATCTGGAGCAGCCGAGCATAGTACCCAATCAGCTTCTATCTTCAGCTTGTTACATTAAAGTGGTTCTAAACCCTTCCATATACCCAGTGATGTGACTGGTGATACACAGAGATGAAACAAATCCTCCTACATAAGTTGTACCTGTCTATCTGCAGTCTTCTTTTCTCTACATGTGTTCAAAGTGCTGAATTATAAAGCTTGTCTAATGCCCTGTACACACGATCGGACATTCCGACAACAAAATCCATGTTTTTTTTTTAAGACGGATGTTGGCTCAAACTTGTCTTGCATACACACGGTCACGCAAATGTTGGCCAACAATTCCGAACGTGGGAACGCGGTGACGTACAGGACGGACGACGAGCCGAGAAAAAGGAAGTTCCATAGCCAGTGCGGCTCTTCTGCTTGATTCCGAGCATGCGTGAACTTTTGTGTGACGGACTTGTGTACACACGATCGGACTTTCCGACAACAAAGTTTTGTTGGTCGGAAAATTTGAGAACCTGCTCTCAAACATTTGTGTTGGCGGAAAGTCCGAAGGCAAATGTTCGATGGAGCGTACACACGGTCGGACTTTCCGACAATAAGCTCACATCCAACATTTCCCGTCGGAAAATCTGACCGTGTGTACGCGGCTTTAGAGTTCAAAAAAAGGGGGTGAGGGGAGGAGCAACGCTTTCTAGTTGGATTCGGCCCGTGTGGCCACCGCTGATTTCCCCGAGCTGAAGTTACACTCTGCACAGCTCAGTGAGGAGAGCTCTGAGAGCTGATTGGAGGGAAGGGACACACCCCTCTTCGCACCGGAAACAGAGCTGAGGCTGTCAATCAGCTGGAACTCCTCCCCTGTCACCTTTAGTCTCTTGGTGTCAGGAAGTCTTGTCAAAAGTGGCAGATAGCAGAGGAAGGAGACAGCAGACAGAAATGACACTTATGCCCCGTACACACGGTCGGATTTGCCGACGGAAAATGTCCTATCGGACAATGTTGTCGGAAATTCCGCCTGTGTGTGGGCTCCATCGGACTTTTTCAGTCGGAATTTCCGACGGAAAAAGTTTTATCTCCTGCTCTCAAATTTTCCGACAACAAAGTCCTGTCGGACTTTTCTGATCGTGTGTAGCGAATTCCGAAGGACAAAGTGCCGCGCATGCTCAGATCACATTACAAGACCAAAGCTATTGGCTACTAGCCTCTACGTAGTCCCGTCGTACGCAACGAACGTCACCACGTTCAGAATGATCGGATTTTCCGACAACTTTGTCCGACCGTGTGTATGCAACACCAGTGTCGGACAAAATCCGTCAGAAAAAAATCAGACGGATTTTGTGGTCGGAATTTCCGACCGTGTGTACGGGGCATTAGTGCTCTGGAGTGAGACAAGTACACACTATAGAGGGATAGGCTTTGCTCATATTTCATGTCTGAGGTTTACAACCACTTTAAGCTTCGAAAATAAAAGACAAAAGCTGATTGGTTGCCATGCACAGCTGTTCCAGATTCTGTCTGCTCCATTCTTAGTAAATTCACCCCCAATATCTCATGAAAGACAGGACAATATTACAGTCAATATAAATGGAATTAAATAAATTGCTGGGTCTACAGCATAGACACACCTAAGAGCACAAAAATGTAATAAAAAGTCTAATCATTGTATACATTTGTATCTTTTATAACATTTTATTCCATATAAGAAGTTCGGACATTTTTGCACGTCCCCCATAGGGGGAACCCTGGTGGTACTTGGACTCCGGCTAGACTTGGGATATTCCCGGATATTCTCCTGACGAAGCGGTAGAACTCCACGAAACATGTTGAGAACAATGATATCGGTGGGAACCCACCATATCCTAATCCTCCTTAACAGGGGACATGAGTGTTGGCGATATACACGGATTGTTACCCTGCACTGTTTATGATGTTTTTCAATATATACAGGATATCCCGTTTTCATAGGTTTTTATATCAATAAAGAATTGAATATCTTTTATCAAGTCTTGAGCAAACGCTTTGTAAGTTGTTACCGAGATAGTCCTTCAAAATTTCCTTTTTATGGGTGACCGGGCTGGGACCGATCTCCCAGTATCTTTCCATATATTAACCACTTAAGGACCGCCTCCTGCACATTTACGTTGGCAGAATGGCACGGCCGGGCACAACAACGTACAGGTACGTTGCTCTTTAACCACTTCAGCCCCGAACCAATTGGCAGCCAAAGGACCAGGCCCCTTTTTGCGATTCGGCACTGCGTCGCTTTAACTGACAATTGCGCGGTCGTGCGACGTGGCTCCCAAACAAAATTGACGTCCTTTTTTCCCCACAAATAGAGCTTTCTTTTGGTGGTATTTGATCGCCCCTGCGGTTTTTATTTTTTGCGCTATAAACAAAAATAAAGCGACAATTTTGAAAAAAATGCAATATTTTTTACTTTTTGCTATAATAAATATCCCCCAAAAATATATAAAAAAACATTTTTTTTCCTCAGTTTAGGCCGATACGTATTCTTCTACATATTTTTGGTAAAAAAAAAAAATCGCAATTAGCGATTATTGATTTGTTTGCGCAAAAGTTATAGCGATTACAAAATAGGGGATAGTTGTATAGCATTTTTAAATAATATTTTTTTTTTTACTAGTAATAGCGGCGATCAGCGATTTTTATTGTGACTGCGACATTTTGGCGGACACATCGGACATTTTTGACACATTTTTTGGGACCATTGTCATTTATACAGAAATCAGTGCTATTTAAATGCACTGATTCCTGTATAAATGACACTGGCAGTGAAGGAGTTAACCACTAGGGGACGGGGAGGAGTTAGTGTGACGTGTGGTTTTTTTACATTAGGGGGCGTGGCTGTACGTCTGACGTCATTGATCGGTTTTCCCGATGACTGGGAACAGCCGATCAGTGACAGGCAGAGTAGGAAGCACGGGGAGAGGTTTGTTTACACAGACCTCTCCCCGTTCTTCAGCTCTGTGACTCGATCGCAGGACACCAGCGGCGATCGGGTCCGCTGGTCCCGTGGCCGTGGTCACGGAGCTCCGGGCCGCTGGTGTCCTGTGATCGGGTCACAGAGCTGAAGAACGGGGAGAGGTCTGTGTAAACAAACCTCTTCCCGCGCTTCCTAGTGAGGCTGTCACTGATCGTCTGTCCCCTGTCATCGAGAAAGACGATCAGTGATGTCACACGCCAAACCACGCCCCCTACAGTAAAAAAAACACATAGGTCACACTTAAGCCCTACACTGCCCCCTGGTGGTTAACCCCTTCACTGCCAGTGACATTTTTACAGTAATCAATGCATTTTTAATAGCACTGATCACTGTATTAATGCCAATGGTCCCAAAAATGTGGCAAAATTGTCCGATGTGTCCGCCATAATGTCGCAGTCACAATAAAAATCGCTGATCGCCGCCATTACTAGTAAAAAATTATTATTAATAAAAATGCTATAAATCTATCCCCTATTTTGTAGACGCTATAACTTTTGCGTAAACCAATCAATAAACGCTTATTGCGATTTTTTTTTTTACCAAAAATATGTAGAAGAATACGTATCGGACTAAACTGAGGAAAAAAAAATGTTTTTTTATATATTTTTTGGGCATATTTATTATAGCAAAAAGTAAAAAATATTTCATTTCTTTTCAAAATTGTCGCTCTATTTTTGTTTATAGCGCAAAAAATAAAAACCGCAGGGGCGATCAAATACCACCAAAAGAAAGCTCTATTTGTGGGAGAAAAAGTACGTAAATTTTGTTTGGGAGCCGCGTCGCACGACCGCGCAATTGTCGGTTAAAGCGACGCAGTGCCGAATCGCAAAAAGGGGCCTGGTCCTTTGGCTGCCAATTGGTCCGGGGCTGAAGTGGTTAAATGGGTCTTAAAAGTTATATAAATGAACTCTATGTGACGACAGCATAGACACACCTAACAGCACAAAAATGTAAAAAAAAAAAAGTTTAATCATTGTATACATTTGTATCCTTTATATGATTTTATACAAGCGGTGAAGACATACCTCAGGGGGACGGGTCACACCAGTGTAAGTGAAAGCAGCAAAGGAGAGAGAATTCCTTCCTTCCTGACAATTCTAAACAGAAGAAAAGGCGCCGAGGTTTGAAGGGAGGAGGAGATTCGGGACAAATACCGAGGGGGGGGGGCTGATGGTGACGTTATCAGAATAAAACACTGACGGGTCCCAATGGAAGGGGAGGGAGAGGTGTACAGAGATAGAGGAGAGATACACATAGTAATACATAGAGGAGAGATACACATAGTAATACATAGAGGAGAGATGTACACATAGTAATACATAGGAGGAGAGTTGTACACATAGTAATACATAGAGGAGAGATGTACACATAGTAATACATAGAGGAGAGATGTACACATAGTAATACATAGAGGAGAGATGTACACATAGTAATACATAGAGGAGAGATGTACACATAGTAATACATAGAGGAGAGATGTACACATAGTAATATATAGAGGAGAGATGTACACATAGTAATACATAGAGGAGAGATGTGTACACATAGTAATACATAGAGGAGAGATGTACACATAGTAATACATAGAGAGATGTGTACACATAGTAATATATAGAGGACAGATGTGTACACATAGTAACACATGGAGGAGAGATGTACACATAGTAATACATAGAGGAGAGATGTGTACATAGTAATACATAGAGGAGAGATGTACACATAGTAATACATAGAGGGGAGATGTACACATAGTAATACATAGAGGAGAGATGTACACATAGTAATACATAGAGGAGAGATGTACACATAGTAATACATAGAGGAGAGATGTACACATAGTAATATATAGAGGAGAGATGTACACATAGTAATACATAGAGGAGAGATGTGTACACATAGTAATACATAGAGGAGAGATGTACACATAGTAATACATAGAGGAGAGATGTACACATAGTAATACATAGAGGAGAGATGTACACATAGTAATACATAGAGGAGAGATGTACACATAGTAATACATAGAGGAGAGATGTACACATAGTAATATATAGAGGAGAGATGTACACATAGTAATACATAGAGGAGAGATGTGTACACATAGTAATACATAGAGGAGAGATGTACACATAGTAATACATAGAGGAGAGATGTGTACACATAGTAATACATAGAGGAGAGATGTGTACATAGTAATACATAGAGGAGAGATGTGTACACATAGTAATACATAGAGGAGAGATCTACACATAGTAATACATAGAGGAGAGATCTACACATAGTAATACATAGAGGAGAGATGTGTACACATAGTAATACATAGAGGAGAGATGTGTACACATAGTAATACATAGAGGAGAGATGTACACATAGTAATACATAGAGGAGAGATGTACACATAGTAATACATAGAGGAGAGATGTACACATAGTAATACATAGAGGAGAGATGTACACATAGTAATACATAGAGGAGAGATATACACATAGTAATACATAGAGGAGAGATGCGTACACATAGTAATACATAGAGGAGAGATGTGTACACATAGTAATATATAGAGGAGAGATGTACACATAGTAATACATAGAGGAGAGATGTACACATAGTAATACATAGAGGAGAGATGTACACATAGTAATACATAGAGGAGAGATGTGTACACATAGTAATACATAGAGGAGAGCTGTACACATAGTAATACATAGAGGAGAGCTGTACACATAGTAATACATAGAGGAGAGACGTGTACACATAGTAATATATAGAGGAGAGATGTACACATAGTAATACATAGAGGAGAGATGTACACATAGTAATACATAGAGGAGAGATGTGTACACATAGTAATACATAGAGGAGAGATGTGTACATAGTAATACATAGAGGAGAGATGTACACATAGTAATACATAGAGGAGAGATGTGTACACATAGTAATACATAGAGGAGAGATGTGTACACATAGTAATACATAGAGGAGAGATGTGTACATAGTAATACATAGAGGAGAGATGTGTACACATAGTAATACATAGAGGAGAGATGTGTACACATAGTAATACATAGAGGAGAGATGTACACATAGTAATACTATGTACACATCTCTCCTCTATGTATTACTATGTGTACATCTCTCCTCTATGTATTACTATGTGTACACATCTCTCCTCTATGTATTACTATGTGTACACATCTCTCCTCTATGTATTACTATGTACACATCTCTCCTCTATGTATTACTATGTGTACACATCTCTCCTCTATGTATTACTATGTGTACACATCTCTCCTCTATGTATTACTATGTGTACATCTCTCCTCTATGTATTACTATGTACACATCTCTCCTCTATGTATTACTATGTGTACACATCTCTCCTCTATGTATTACTATGTGTACATCTCTCCTCTATGTATTACTATGTGTACATCTCTCCTCTATATATTACTATGTGTACACGTCTCTCCTCTATGTATTACTATGTGTACAGCTCTCCTCTATGTATTACTATGTGTACAGCTCTCCTCTATGTATTACTATGTGTACACATCTCTCCTCTATGTATTACTATGTGTACATCTCTCCTCTATGTATTACTATGTGTACATCTCTCCTCTATGTATTACTATGTGTACATCTCTCCTCTATATATTACTATGTGTACACATCTCTCCTCTATATATTACTATGTGTACACATCTCTCCTCTATGTATTACTATGTGTACGCATCTCTCCTCTATGTATTACTATGTGTACATCTCTCCTCTATGTATTACTATGTGTACATCTCTCCTCTATGTATTACTATGTGTACATCTCTCCTCTATGTATTACTATGTGTACACATCTCTCCTCTATGTATTACTATGTACACATCTCTCCTCTATGTAATACATAGAGGAGAGATGTGTACACATAGTAATACATAGAGGAGAGATGTACACATAATAATACATAGAGGAGAGATGTACACATAATAATACATAGAGGAGAGATGTGTACACATAGTAATACATAGAGGAGAGATGTGTACACATAGTAATACATAGAGGAGAGATGTGTACATAGTAATACATAGAGGAGAGATGTGTACACATAGTAATACATAGAGGAGAGATGTGTACATAGTAATACATAGAGGAGAGATGTGTACACATAGTAATATATAGAGGAGAGATGTACACATAGTAATACATAGAGGAGAGATGTGTACATAGTAATACATAGTGGAGAGATGTACACATAGTAATACATAGTGGAGAGATGTACACATAGTAATACATAGAGGAGAGATGTGTACACATAGTAATACATAGAGGAGAGATGTACACATAGTAATACATAGAGGAGAGATGTGTACATAGTAATACATAGAGGAGAGATGTGTACATATAGTAATACATAGAGGAGAGATGTGTACACATAGTAATACATAGAGGAGAGATCTACACATAGTAATACATAGAGGAGAGATCTACACATAGTAATACATAGAGGAGAGATGTGTACACATAGTAATACATAGAGGAGAGATGTGTACACATAGTAATACATAGAGGAGAGATGTACACATAGTAATACATAGAGGAGAGATGTACACATAGTAATACATAGAGGAGAGATGTACACATAGTAATACATAGAGGAGAGATGTGTACACATAGTAATACATAGAGGAGAGATGTGTACATAGTAATACATAGAGGAGAGATGTACACATAGTAATACATAGAGGAGAGATGTACACATAATAATACATAGAGGAGAGATGTGTACACATAGTAATACATAGAGGAGAGATGTGTACACATAGTAATACATAGAGGAGAGAAGTGGACACATAGTAATACATAGAGGAGAGATGTACACATAGTAATACATAGAGGAGAGATGTACACATAGTAATACATAGAGGAGAGATGTACACATAGTAATACATAGAGGAGAGATGTACACATAGTAATACATAGAGGAGAGATATACACATAGTAATACATAGAGGAGAGATGTGTACACATAGTAATACATAGAGGAGAGCTGTACACATAGTAATACATAGAGGAGAGCTGTACACATAGTAATACATAGAGGAGAGATGTGTACACATAGTAATATATAGAGGAGAGATGTACACATAGTAATACATAGAGGAGAGATGTACACATAGTAATACATAGAGGAGAGATGTACACATAGTAATACATAGAGGAGAGATGTACACATAGTAATACATAGAGGAGAGATGTGTACACATAGTAATACATAGAGGAGAGATGTGTACATAGTAATACATAGAGGAGAGATGTACACATAGTAATACATAGAGGAGAGATGTACACATAATAATACATAGAGGAGAGATGTGTACACATAGTAATACATAGAGGAGAGATGTGTACACATAGTAATACATAGAGGAGAGATGTGTACATAGTAATACATAGAGGAGAGATGTGTACACATAGTAATACATAGAGGAGAGATGTGTACACATAGTAATACATAGAGGAGAGATGTACACATAGTAATACATAGAGGAGAGATGTGTACATAGTAATACATAGAGGAGAGATGTGTACACATAGTAATATATAGAGGAGAGATGTACACATAGTAATACATAGAGGAGAGATGTGTACATAGTAATACATAGTGGAGAGATGTACACATAGTAATACATAGTGGAGAGATGTACACATAGTAATACATAGAGGAGAGATGTGTACACATAGTAATACATAGAGGAGAGATGTGTACACATAGTAATACATAGAGGAGAGATGTACACATAGTAATACATAGAGGAGAGATGTACACATAGTAATACATAGAGGAGAGATGTACACATAGTAATACATAGAGGAGAGATGTACACATAGTAATACATAGAGGAGAGATATACACATAGTAATACATAGAGGAGAGATGTGTACACATAGTAATACATAGAGGAGAGCTGTACACATAGTAATACATAGAGGAGAGCTGTACACATAGTAATACATAGAGGAGAGATGTGTACACATAGTAATATATAGAGGAGAGATGTACACATAGTAATACATAGAGGAGAGATGTACACATAGTAATACATAGAGGAGAGATGTACACATAGTAATACATAGAGGAGAGATGTGTACACATAGTAATACATAGAGGAGAGATGTGTACATAGTAATACATAGAGGAGAGATGTACACATAGTAATACATAGAGGAGAGATGTACACATAATAATACATAGAGGAGAGATGTGTACACATAGTAATACATAGAGGAGAGATGTGTACACATAGTAATACATAGAGGAGAGATGTGTACACATAGTAATACATAGAGGAGAGATGTACACATAGTAATACATAGAGGAGAGATGTACACATAGTAATACATAGAGGAGAGATGTACACATAGTAATACATAGAGGAGAGATGTACACATAGTAATACATAGAGGAGAGATATACACATAGTAATACATAGAGGAGAGATGTGTACACATAGTAATACATAGAGGAGAGCTGTACACATAGTAATACATAGAGGAGAGCTGTACACATAGTAATACATAGAGGAGAGATGTGTACACATAGTAATATATAGAGGAGAGATGTACACATAGTAATACATAGAGGAGAGATGTACACATAGTAATACATAGAGGAGAGATGTACACATAGTAATACATAGAGGAGAGATGTGTACACATAGTAATACATAGAGGAGAGATGTGTACATAGTAATACATAGAGGAGAGATGTACACATAGTAATACATAGAGGAGAGATGTACACATAATAATACATAGAGGAGAGATGTGTACACATAGTAATACATAGAGGAGAGATGTGTACACATAGTAATACATAGAGGAGAGATGTGTACATAGTAATACATAGAGGAGAGATGTGTACACATAGTAATACATAGAGGAGAGATGTGTACACATAGTAATACATAGAGGAGAGATGTACACATAGTAATACATAGAGGAGAGATGTGTACATAGTAATACATAGAGGAGAGATGTGTACACATAGTAATATATAGAGGAGAGATGTACACATAGTAATACATAGAGGAGAGATGTGTACACATAGTAATACATAGTGGAGAGATGTACACATAGTAATACATAGTGGAGAGATGTACACATAGTAATACATAGAGGAGAGATGTGTACACATAGTAATACATAGAGGAGAGATGTACACATAGTAATACATAGAGGAGAGATGTGTACATAGTAATACATAGAGGAGAGATGTGTACATATAGTAATACATAGAGGAGAGATGTGTACACATAGTAATATATAGAGGAGAGATGTGTACATAGTAATACATAGAGGAGAGATGTACACATAGTAATACATAGAGGAGAGATGTGTACACATAGTAATACATAGAGGAGAGATGTGTACACATAGTAATACATAGAGGAGAGATGTGTACACATAGTAATACATAGAGGAGAGATGTGTACACATAGTAATACATAGAGGAGAGCTGTACACATAGTAATACATAGAGGAGAGATGTGTACATAGTAATACATAGAGGAGAGATGTGTACATAGTAATACATAGAGGAGAGATGTACACATAGTAATACATAGAGGAGAGATGTGTACATAGTAATACATAGAGGAGAGATGTACACATAGTAATACATAGAGGAGAGATGTGTACATAGTAATACATAGAGGAGAGATGTGTACATAGTAATACATAGAGGAGAGATGTGTACATAGTAATACATAGAGGAGAGATGTGTACATAGTAATACATAGAGGAGAGATGTGTACACATAGTAATACATAGTGGAGAGATGTGCACATAGTAACACATAGAGGAGAGATGTGCACATAGTAACACATAGAGGAGAGATGTGCATATAGTAACACATAGAGGAGAGATGTGCATATAGTAACACATAGAGGAGAGATGTGCATATAGTAACACATAGAGGAGAGATGTGTACACATAGTAATACATAGAGGAGAGATGTACACATAGTAATACATAGAGGAGAGATGTACACATAGTAATACATAGAGGAGAGATGTGCACATAGTAATACATAGAGGAGAGATGTACACATAATAATACATAGAGGAGAGCTGTGTACACATAGTAATACATAGAGGAGAGATGTACACATAATAATACATAGAGGAGAGCTGTGTACACATAGTAATACATAGAGGAGAGATGTGTACACATAGTAATACATAGAGGAGAGATGTGTACACATAGTAATACATAGAGGAGAGATGTACACATAGTAATACATAGAGGAGAGATGTACACATAGTAATACATAGAGGAGAGATGTGTACACATAGTAATATACAGAGGAGAGATGTACACATAGTAATACATAGAGGAGAGATGTACACATATACATAGAGGAAGGGACACAGAGCAGAGAGATCACCCAACACATTAACGATGAGAATAAAGACAGTGAAAAAGGAAATACTCACTGGGAGGGACAGAACAAGAGAAAAGAAAAAGAAGAGAGATCTCTCCTCACATTTAAAAAAAGAAGTAATAATAATAATACATGAAAAAATAATTATGTATGAGAGTGTACAATTAACTTTTAACTGTTTGGCTGGAGGGAACACATATACTGTATATACAAACACACACACACACACACATATATATATATATACACACAGTATCTCCCAAAAGTGAGTACACCCCTCACATTTTTGTAAATATTTTCTTCTATCTTTTCATGTGACAACACTGAAGAGATGACACTTGTCTACAAAGTAGTGAGTGTACAGCTATAACAGTGTAAATGAAGAAATTTGTTTTTTGTTTTTTTTAATTTGGGATATTTATTATAGCAAGAAGTAAAAAATTTATATATTTTTTCAAAATTGTGTCTTTTTTTGTTTAAAAAATAAAAACTGCAGAGGTGATCAAATACCACCAAAAGAAAGCTCTATTTGTGGGGAAAAAAGGACGTCAATTTTGTTTGGGTACAACATCACACGACCGCGCAATTGTCACTTAAAGCGACGCAGTGCCGTATCACAGAAAATGGCCTAGTCATTAAGGGGGGAAAATCCTTTTCTGGGGGTGAAGTGGTTAATAGTTTATGTAACGACACCCCGAGTATGAAAGGGCTTAAAGTCATTTAGGACATTCACTCAGCCGAACAAGAAACCCATACGAATAATTCTCCCCCAAATACGAGACGAGGCTCTGTCTTGAGGGTCAAACAGGAATGAATCTTTATTAGAACCAAAATTAGAACCAAAATTACAAGTCTTTATATACAGTTAAAGAGGAGGTCCCCCCCTCCTGCTCATATTATTGTAACAATACACCTGTGACCAGAAACAGAATTAACATGAACTAATTAACTAATCCTTTAGACAGCCTAGGTGACTCAGAGACTTGACCTTTTAGGACAGACTTCACGTCTCCTAGCTCACCGACTATACAATACACATTATCATACATCTCAATACAATTGCACGGTTAATTAGCACACTGGATGAAAAGACTCTTTAGAAGCTGTGACAAGTCATACTAGACTAATTTACATTATAGCAGACACAGACTGAGACAGGTGTCTGGAATTGACATCAGCATCTCCTCACAGTATGTGTCCCAACAGTATGAATCAGTCACTATTTGTAATATGGCATATACAGGGTCCCCAGAGTCCCCAGAGTCTGTGTCCCTTGGGGGGATATGGACCCGAATCTAAAGTAACGCCACCTCAAGGGTCCCCAGGCATACAGGTCACAAAGAGCACCGTTCCTCCAAATGCCAGGGCCCATAATCGGTGGGCAAGAGGCTAGCATTCAGTCCCCTCCAAAATCCTCTGTCCTCGGCTAGGTCTGTCACAGTTTTTTTTTTTTTTTTTATCAATGATTAAAATGGAAAGTAAATGAACAGAAAAGAAATCCAAATCCAATGAACCTTTGGTGTGACCGCCCTTTGCCTTCAAACCGGCATTAATTCTTCTAGGTAAACCTGCACACAGTTTTTGAATGAATTCATCAGGTAGGTTGTTCCAGACATATTGGAGAACTAACCACAATGTAATATTGTCCAGTCTTTGAGATATTGTCTATCATTTTAGGGGCGTTTTCACTGTGCTACACCCATAGTGTGGGAAAACCACATAGCATCATTTTTTTCAAAAATATTTATGACTTTCGTATTTGTTTTGTAGCCCTGATGCAGTGTGTTTTGGCCTTAAAAGTGTTGGCTTTATTGTGCTATGAATCAATTGTCATTAAAGTGTTTAAGTGTTTACAAGTTAAAATCCCTATTTTTTGCTAGAAAATTACTTAAAACACCCAAACATATATATATATATATATATATATATATATATATATATATATATATATATATATATGAATGAATGAATGAATAATTTGTATAGCGCTACAATGCGAACCGAATCGCCTCAAGGCGCTGTAATTAGTGCTTTGTTGTCAAGCTTCTTAGAAGAGGTGGGTCTTGAGTTTTTTCCTGAAGACCTGATGGTTTTCTTCCATGCGGATGTAGGTTGGTAGTGCATTCCATAGCCGTGGTCCTTGGACAGCGAATCTTCGTTCCCCTTTTGATTTGTAGCGGGACTTGGGGATGAGGAGGAGGTTTTGGTCGGACGATCGAAGACTGCGATTGGGTGTGTAGCGTTTTATTTTCTCGAGAAGGTATTGAGGCGCGTCTCCATGGGTGCATTTGTGGGTGAGGCAGAGGGTCTTGAAAATGATCCGATTCTTTACGGTTAGCCAGTGTAGTCTCCTCAGGGAAGGGGAGATGGATTCCCAGGGTTTTTTTCCTGTTATCAGCCTTGCCGCCGTGTTTTGGATAAGTTGTAAGCGTGCTAGTTGATATTGGGGTAACCCTATGTAGAGGGAGTTTGCGTCGTCCAGTCGAGAATTAATGACTGTTCCAACTACCACTGCTTTGTCCTCCTTTGGAATGAAGGGGATGAGTCTACGTAGAAGGCGAAGGAGATGGTGAGATCCGCTAACTACCGATCCTATTTGTGCCTCCATTGACATTTCTGAGTCAAAAATTACTCCAAGACTCTTGGCCTTGGTCCTAGGGGCGATGGTCTGTCCAAAGATGGTGGGTGGTGTCCAAGGGATCTTGGTTCGGGAGTTTTGGTTTGCATGTAGAATAAGAAGTTCTGTTTTTGATTCGTTGAGTTTAAGAGAGCTGGCGGTCATCCAGTCGTCTATTCGAGTGAGGCAGTTTTCTAATTGCCGATGATGGTCTTTTTGTCCAGTGATCCGAAAGTATAATTGGGTGTCATCAGCGTATGAGTGGAAGCAGAGATCCGATCTTCTGATGATTTTGAGGAGTGGGCGGATGTATATGTTGAAGAGCACTGGCGACAAGGGTGATCCTTGAGGGACTCCACAAGAGATTGCCCGTGTTTCAGAGGTAAAAGCTCCTAGTTTCACTGTCTGAGAGCGATTTCCTAAGAAGGATGCGAACCATTGTAGGTCTGCGTCTGCGACTCCTGCTACTTCTGTAAGGCGGATGAGTAGAGTGTTGTGGTCCACAGTATCAAACGCTGCGCTGAGGTCCAACAGCACCAGGAGACATGATTCTCCGTCATCTGCTGCTTCGAGGGCGTCGTCCCAAATCTTCAGGAGTGCCGTTTCTGTGCCATGGCCTGGGCGGAAGCCTGATTGTAGAGGATCCAGGAGTTTGTGTGTGTCTAGGTGGCGGTGTAGCTGTTGTACTACCGCTTTCTCCATAATCTTGGAGATGGTGTTGAGGC